>JBBPME010000209.1:0-37341 GCA_038090155.1 Rossbeevera pachydermis
TTGGTGGTGTTGGTGGTGTTGGTGGTGTTGGTTGGGACGACGATGGCTCGAGTAAGACATGTCCGAATGATCGAACTGACTTGCACCGAGGCAAAACAGCTTCTTGAAGAACGAACCGCGGTTACTGCGCTTAGACGGACTCGACCACCTCGGGTCGTGGTAAACTACCCGGTCTGCGTCCAGTTGCCCGCGAGGTATCCGCCTGGCTCGCTTCGGATCAGCGCCAATCTGTCCGAAACTGGCTTCGATCGACTTTACCTTGGATTGAAGAACCTGTTGAGGTGGTCAAACATAATCTTCGGTTTGATGGTGCTGTGATGTGATGTCAATGTCTAGGTTCAGTTCGATGCCTTTGAATGGATGCTCGCGAGAATGTTCCAGTTCTGTTAAGAAGACTGGGTTTGAGGCCTGATTGCTTCGGGTGGGTGATCGATTATAAGGTGTTTGCAGCAGGGTGACGACAATTTAACGGCTATCTAGCTGTACCATGATTCTGGGGGCGAGGTTGTTCAGCCTCTGCTGTAGTGCCTGTGAAAGAACCAGCAAAAGCTGTGCAGGCACGAAGAGTTCGACACGCTTGGTCTCAACGTGCTTCCTGTTGAGAGAATTGGCAGCACCGCGGATAACGACGAAGTTCATTGGCATGTATATTTCAACATTATTAAAGAGTTCTAGGACGACAGCGATACGTAACAGGCCTAGCAAGACATGAACGGGGTATTCTAAGGTATCGTAAATCCGACGAGTTCGGTCATACACTATGTAGTGTATTTTCGTTCAGACTCCGGCAGCCCCAACTCCTGTGGGGTTCAACGTTCAACGATGCAACGGCCGCCGTTGGCAGGTCTGCGAGATTGTTATAGGGCAAAACTCAGCCTCAGAAGAGCGCCACATACCTGTAACTTGCCCGTCCAGAGTGCCCTGTGGAATGTGGCGGGACGTGATGATCATAACTCGCCGGCGCCGGCGGTTGAGGTTGATTCTGCGTAGGACGGCCTGGCAGTATACCTCTTATAAAAGGTAGGCTGCGTTGAGATTGTGGTGGCAAACCAGGACGGTGGACTGCTGAAACCTGATCTGGCTGCCCGCGGGATACGAATCTGGGTGACCTGGATCTATCTCAATACGCTTTGTGCGTTAAACCGGAATTGGGATTCTCTACCTTGTCTTGATATGAAGCAACTCAAGAAGACGGTCGAGCATTATGATAGATTCCGATGGAAATCGTCCTGTGCGGCGTTCGCGATCAGATGGCCGCCAGAACTTGAACGCTAGTCAAGGGTAACTTACACTGGAAATTGACGGTGGTGATTAGGCCTGAGGATCCCGTGAACGCTACGAGATGATGGTGCTAAAGCACTACAGAGAGAACTGTATTTATTAGTACCATACTGAATTATTACGTCGTGGCCAGTTGCTGTAACTTCTGCAATGCAGCATTGGTTCGGCGGCGGTGCATCACATCGATGTAGTTTTGTTTTTATAATGATCACATTCTTGCCAGCAAGGCCACTGGGTATCGTGGAGGCGTTCTTGAGTGAACGTGAAATGTACAGTGATAACATATACATGATAAGCAATGTAACGAAGCAAAAAGTGCTTGCAGCTTTCAAGGCCCACAAATCGCCAGCTAACGACCCTTCTTCATCTCCCTTCCTCGGTAATTGGCCGAGTTCGAAACACTTGAAAGAAGGCGGAACTATTAGCTACGTTTTGATTTTGCAATGGAACGGGACTCACTGGTGGGGTGGTCTGTTGTCGGACCGACCTTGGTTGGATGGTTGTTGGTTTGGAACATTATTAGCAGTGTTGGTGCTAATATATGTGACCATGACCATGAATGGGTGCCCAATATGAGAAGAGTAGCTTGAGATACCTATTACTGGAATGGGCCGTTGCTGATTGCCTATCGGGCTGTCCGCGTGGAGTGAACCTGGAACTGATCAAGAGGCCAGTTCTATTTGTCGGCTGAAAATCGGTAGCCGAACAGCACACCTTTGCTGGGTTACGGGCGATGTGGGACGGTATTCTTCATCTGATCGAGAATCTTCGCTAGATGATGTGGTCAGCGATTCACTGGTTGACTCGATCTGAACAGGATCTGAACCCACTCATCGGAAGGTTGGTTTTCGTGAGTGGTCATTTCAAAGGGCAGAAGAAAAAGTAATGAATGATGAAGATCGAGAGGTCGATAATGGACTCCTTTAGAATTCACAGGACACCTTTTATGAGGGTAGGGACGCGCGCTAGGTTTAGTTGATTGAGCGGCTAAAGTGGAAACTGGGTTTACCTAAAGGCGCTGAGATAACGGCGATACCTTATCGCGCCTGCGCAAACCACTATGGCTGGGAGATAGAATAGCAGCTTTCCAACGAGACGATCTACGACAGAACGAGTGAGTATTGGAGAGTCACGCCATCAGACTGATCATATAAAGTATGATTGCTAGACAAAAGGCCACTCCTTCGTACAGCTGAGGCTTTACCTCAACGATAAGCCGAATTGTATGAGCGCTAGAAGTGTGGCAAACTGATCACGAGTTGGTCGAGTGGCAATGCTCTAAGAAGCACTCGTGGCCAATTTGCGGTGTAAAGGGCGTCAATCCTTGTACCAAGCCTGCCTGTGATACATACAAAGCGTGCGGAGGGGCATGTGTCCGTCGTCGTGCCGCGAGTCGGTGTCAATGGAAGACCTTCCAAAGGCCAAGCGGTGGTCGATCATTCGGAGCACTCAAGACAGCGAGTTGCCAGTGCCAGGACTTGTGTCAGGGCGCCACTTCAAAGTGGGCGGAAAAACGCAAGTTGGGGCTAGCTCGATGGCACGCCTTATTGGTTGTATCGGCAACTGAAATTCAGATGACGTAAACCAATGGCGATGCCACAGCACCTCGGACCCTGAACTCTCCAGATCTTGACGGCCGGAAAGGAATTCGTTTTAAAGGCTCTCTATGACTCTCGGATGACCAGAAATTCTGGGCCAGACAACCAACTGGCGCCATGAATTCGAACGACACTCATACGATACTCCATCCCGTAACCTCTTCTAATACGGCTCGGTATACTAATGTCAGGTCCGGAGGGTGAGTAGGTTACATCTAGGAAAGTCATGCATTAAACAGACACCTTGCTTTCAGTGTCCAGTTCTTTTCTCAGACTATCCAGCGAGGCCCCCCTGTGAGGACTGCTGGCAGGTCGGTCCAGCCCTCGCCGAATACCGGAACCGAATCTCATACCCCTCATTCAAGCACATCGTCGTCCGCAGATTGGCAGCACTATATACACCCCGAGGGGCAGGTATACTATGTCCTGTTCGGGAAATTTGATTTCGCGGTCGTTACCGAGGCGAACATGCGTGACCCACACAGCCAAGGTCGAATTCTCGACTGTCTTCGAGTAGCAAACAAAGAATTGCAGTTGCATGACATCAATGTCCCATCCAGATGCGAACTGTTTTTGGAATTGGGAGACGATCAGGTCACTTGCAACTACTACTTTGTCGACCATGTCGGAAAGTGTTTGTTCTGGCTCAATGACCTGGCCACCGAATGTCTCGATATTCCACCGGCTATTTCTCCGTCACACCTTGGCAAGTTCACTCTCTCTAGGCACATTCCTTACCTCTTACATTCGTCTAGACGCATCGCTGGAACGGTTGTATTGGACTCATATCGAGTATTTCCCCATGCATTATGGGTCACACGAACAAGACTTCTCGTGGATTGTGGGTGACCTATACAATATTATATCCCATGGTCAAGCCGGTGAGACACATATCTGAATTGCACATTGCATCGCCGGCATCCCGCTCATATGCGGAGAATAGACAGATTGACGTCTCGGACTTCCACGTTCCCCTACACGGCAGACACGTGTGGCCAGTTCCTGAAATTGCTGTCAAGGAAGAAAGGTAGGTATATCCTGTGCGTACCTTGGCACTGGTAACATCACGGTCATTACAGGGCAGCGCGTGGATGGATACACGCTTTGTTACGCTGGTATGAGATCATTGACAAAATCACTTCCGTTTCTGACCGTATTGGTTTAGCGCGCCTCGCTGGTGCTATTGGTAAGTTTAACGGAATAGACAAAAAACCAACTATGGTGCTTAAAATTCATTTGTAGCAAATCAACGCTTCATCACGCTCTACGGGCAGTATCCCGCCCAGCTGGATAGATGCCAGGAAATGTTTAATCCTAACGGCACTCAACATAAGTTGTTATCTACCTTAGCAAACTTGTTGATGTGGGGCATACCTCAAAACTACCAAGCTCTTTTGGACGAGTTGCACGTAAATGAGCAAGTATATGCTGATCAGTGGACACATTTCGTGTCCAAATGCATGGCCGAATGGAAAAGCGTTTTGTCATGCGTACGCCCAACTATCTTACCCGAGGTTGACATATTTGACCTTTTGCTGTAGAGCCTTCCCATTCTCATGTAAGCTTAAACAAATACCTCTTCCACGGTCCGGTCTCAAAAAGTGATGTCTCCAGAGCGAGCATTCTTCTTGCAAACGTCCGCGGCGGCGCAGTATCCACATCAGTCCCACCCGTGCTTTCCTGTGCGATCAGTATTGCCTCAGCCTCCGTTCTCCATCTCAGGCACCAGCCATTGGTAGACTCCAGCGCTGCTGTTGGTGTATGTCGGCCTCCTATCATTGCTTTCTCCTGCTGACTTGCCAACGCCTGCCGCCTCCTTTTTTGCTTTTCCAGGCTCGGTACCTGCATTTTGCTAAATCAGAACGCGCTGGGTTCATCCCCTTGGCAGCCGCCTTTAGTCTTCCTAGGGCAACTTACCTATGGGCCGTTGGCCTCCTAACTGCCCAGTTCCTTTTCATCGTCGCCCAAAACGTGAACAGAGTCGTCGCGTTGATCGCAGCGTGCGGTGTAATTTCTGTGCTTCTGTGCTTGTTCTGTATAACATATCCGGAGGATGCAAACGTCTTCTCTTCCTTTAGGTCTTTCGTCGCGCTCCTGGCGCCCAATATGTACAATTCCAATGCTCTCGAAAACATGGTGTAGAACTGCACTTGCCCTCACTTAGTGTTATGAAATGGGATAAACCGGGTGGGTATAGGTGCCTATGTTCTCCAGGTCGCATGGACCCGTGAGCGGTTCCCAGCTTTCCAACGGTCACCTGGATGCGCCTCAATATTGTATATCAGCCTGGATTCGGTATCTTTCCCCCTGGTGCTGGCCCTTGTTTTGCCGTACTTCCCATATTTGTTCCCATGATACATGTCTCCACTAGCAGGATATATACACAATAATGGCTGTCCTGGAACAAATGATTCCAAAATTATGTAAAAACAATTGGACACATTTATATTCAACAAGAAAATAATTTGCCTTGTTCCTGGTTGTCCAAACGGACTCTCCGAGGTCCCTTCGTGGTCAATGGTATTCCTGATCTTTCTATGTCACGAGAGGAAGTTAGTGACATCAGAATTAGTTATAGATAAAAGAACAGTATGATATATTCAGCTCATTCATTCTGTATACAGGATGTTCTATTCACTAGAAATGATATTTGATTGACCCAGTAAGGTGTGCAATTATTGTTAGTGAATCATGCGAACGAAAAAAAAAAAAAAGATATACGCAAGAAGGTCGAAAATAAGCTATGTGTTCATAAAAAAGAAGAGAAAGTGTTCACGGAATGAAATCAAAATCCGCCTAGACTGACTTCACTCCGGTTAGAAGGCGTGCGCAAGGCGAGCGGGGGCAGCGGAGGAATGAGATGATTATTATTGGCGGTGGTATTGGTCGCACTCTCTTTTGCCCTGGACTCTCGGGCGTGGGCTTGTCGTACATATGCGTACCGCTGAAAGTGGTTCAGAGCCTGCAGGAATATCACGCCGACCTGTACGAGGTGAGCTGCGGTACATAGCATCATTGAGGTTTGACTTACGGGGTGCACTCTCAACTCATTGAAGATGTCCACCGTCGCTTCTCGCACAGACTCTTGCTGATGGAACAAGCCAAAGCTCAGAGGCTGCAGTCCTCCAATGTGAGGTGGAATATGTGCCAACAGCTATGCGATCGCGACAATATGTATGAGTCACATTGGGTGGACGGAAAATACGACATACCTCGACCACCTGCTCGTACGATCGCACGTTCTCCGCGATCTTGCGCATGATCAGCTCAACCTCGGCATCCGGCACGTTCCTCACAAGACGAAGGCGGGAAATCTGATGCACGAGATCGAACCCTTGGATTGCATCTGACGCCCGATGCTTCTGAAAGTCCTGTCGCGCCGTGAGATATCACCGAAAGCGAGCTGTCGCTGCATTGGGACGTACGATCACGCAGTACTGATACGCCTTAGTCCTCCGCCAACCCTCGATACGGCTTGCGTTGGCCGCCAATTCCCTACATGCCGCGCCTTCATCGGGAAATACGGCCCCGCTGCCCAGCGTTCCTTCGGTGAAAGGAGTGGTCGAGAATCCCAACACCGTCGAGCCTGACGCGATTTCTTCGTACCTCGACGACATTCGCACGAACCGAGCCACATATTCGACAAAGCGCAACCTCACCGACGTCTCACCAAAGTGTGACATAATGGCGGCGATCAGCTGAAAGTGTCACAACCAATCATCAGCCCTTTTGTCACCATGTCAAGGCAGGTACGCACGTCTTCTATAAAGAGGTTGTCCAAGTTGTCAGGGCGTGCTGTAAAATCGGACTTTTGCGTGGATTGAGCCCCGTCTCGCGTTGCTATCCGTGCGATTTCTTCTTCGCTCGCGACCGAGTTGTCGGCACGAATGACGCCCGTGCGAGCGACTAGTGGAACGATGGCGGGAGGGGTGGCGGCGACAGGAAATGAAATGTGAATGTCTTTGGAGACGACTACGCGACCACTCCCAACGTCCATCAGCAGGTCCCAGGATCCCGACGTTTCAAATATCGGGTTCGTCACGCCTGCAATGTATGCTGGTCTACGGTCACACGTGCCGTCAGCGTGCGTGCGTGTATGCGCTAAATCACGTCCCCAACTTACGTTGTAACCCAGTCCTCGCCGCCGGCCAAGCCAGCGTATGGGAATGCGCGTTCGATGAAACCTCTCAAGATCGCTCCGCATCCTGAACCTAACGCACATGCTGACAAGACATAGTTGGCCACTTGACCAGCGGGTATGCTATGACCTAAAAAGAGAATACGTTTTCCAGTGACGAGTGCATTAAAGAGAATAATTATGGGATGAGTGAGATTTCCGCTGGTGTGCAAGTGCGGATGGTGTGGTCCAGATACAGTCACGAGCGGTGCTGAAAATGTCTGTATTAGTTGAATTAAGGAATACTGGAAAACGAGCGTCAGCACAGGGGCAAAGAGCCGCAGACTGGACTGACATCACCAACTTCCTCTGGAAAATTGGCGATGGGAAGCTTGATAGGCAATTGGTGTCCCTTGTAAGCTATGGTAGTTTGAAAGAAATGGGTATCTTTCGATAATCCAGAACGCAAATGAGGGTCCGATGTGGTGGGTATCGCGCCGCTGTATGCATTATGTTCTCGAGGAAAACCATGGGAAGAGGAAGAGGAGGAAGCATCGGTCGACTTGCGACCCCGACCGGTCTGAGAGCTGGAAGTAACGCTACCAGGACCTCCTCCGATCGCAACGCCGACCTGATTGTCTACAATCGCGCTTTCATCGCCAACCCAGACCGCGCTCCCGCCGAGAGAGAAAGAGGAATCGGAGGGCGAGGACGGATTGGGTTGGGGCGGGTGAGAGCTAGCCACGCTGCTCTCGGTCGTGGAGCGTTCGCGGGTCGCGGCTCCTTCGCCCTGCACGAGACGGCGAACGAGGATGCTGTCTTCGTTCGAATGGGAACCGGTCGAGGAGGTCGTCTTGTGCTGGGATTTCCCGTGGGAGGCACTCAGGTCGGGGATCTTTGGGTATGCAAACTTTTCGCCGAAGACGTCCTTGCGTTCGGAAGAGCGCAAGATGTACTTTTCGTACCGAGTTAGGTCTGGAGCGCCGGTGATGTCCATGGAGTTGATGGCGTCGAAGAGGCGTGCGAGGCAGTCTTGGGAGGGATTTGCAAAGTAGTCATCGAGGGCGAGGAGGAGGACGGGCTGGTGGTGGAGTGAGCGGAAGAGGGAGAGGGAAGCGGAGAGAACTGGCCTTGAATATCTGGATGAAGGGATGGCGGGTACAAATGGCCATCGCTTTAACGACTGCGCCTCTGGAGGAGCCGAATGAGAGAGAGGAAAAGGCTCGGACGGGGACGCACCTCCGAGCTGTCTTGTCGTGCTTTGTGCGGACGAGGTTAAGGACGTATATGAGCTCAGGACGGCCGTCTGTGTCGTTGGCAGGGTCATCCGGGGACTCGGGTGTTTCGAGGGCGAGGACGGGGGAGATGGTGTTGAAGGGTGTCTGGTTGAGGAAGAAGATGGTCCAGTCTTCGAGATGTCGCTCTGCACCATCTGGCAGCATCAGATTGGCAAGCAGGCTGTATGCGATCAGCGACGTTCGTGCACGTCGAGATACTTAGACCTCACCCCTCGTCTGCCCCGAGCGGTTGAGGAAATTGGTATGTGAGCTGAGCCCCACTATCAATGTCGAACTCGGCGAGGAGAACGAAAGAGCAGTGGGGGCCCTTTGAAAGAGACATGGTAGTGTGCTAGAACTACGAAATTTGTCATCTTCTTATCAAAACTGTCCAAACATCTCCACCGCTCGGCTCACAGCTCCCATCAGCTCGCAAAGTCGTGCACGAAGTCTATCTTCTCGAACATGTTAGCACCCACGTTCGCCCGGTCTAGTACCCATCACACGGCGAGGAGGAGGAGATAACCTGCCTTGGTCCTGATCAAGCAGCAGCAGACTCTGCACACCCTCCGCGAGCCTCCCCTCGCCCGATCCCGTTTCGTGTGAGATCCGCGCGTTAGACCACACGAACGTGCGGATCACGGCACGGTACAACCGCCTTTTGAACTCTGACACCCGTCGTCAACAGAAATCAGCGTATATGCGCGTGTTACCTTGCTGGAATTCTTCCGTCTTGCTCGCCTCATTCATCGCACCTTGTTTGATCGAGGATGCAAATGTGTGAATGAGATCCGTCGATGACTCCGCCAGTATTTCATCCAACGTCCGCTCAGAATCTTGCATAGCTGTTGGTGCCGGGCCTGGGCTCCGTAGCAAGTTCGCCAGCTCGTCGTCCATGATAGAGTAAAAGCAAGAGTTTCCAAATCACATGACTAGCTGTTTACATCAAGTCTACCGCGGAGCAGGCAGTCCACTCGCCGTCACCCCAATCTCTGTCAGCTCCGTAAGTGGTTCTAGTTTTCCCTTGAATTCGGGCAAGAACGACGCGTCCGTATATGGGCAATGCACAGACCCCGACCCCTTGTAAATCGGAGTATACGTGGCCGCACAAATGTCAAATTCCGTGAACTCGTCATACGAGATCTCCACCGCATTCCGTGGGTTTCGATCCCCTGCTGCAATCCGTTGGCGCGCCTGTAAAACCCAACACGTGAGCATCTAATCTTTTTCGACCAACTCCCCACAACAACACACCTGCGCAACAATTTTCGGATCGGGGTTCAGATCCAACAAACGTCTCGCAAACTTGGCAGCAGTGGCGTGGTTGTTCGCCTTTGCGAACGCTCCAATAGCACTCCGCAACGCTATCTGCATGTGGGGTGGTTGCAATTGACAGTGCGTAAAGTACGCCGCGAGTTCCAACTGTCGGCGCACGTTGTCTGGCTCGTCTTGAAGAATCCGTCGTCGTTCCAGTTCAATCGAGACACCAAGCAGGTATTCACGTGCAGAAACAACAGTGTCACGCCACTGCGTGTTCTATCCCGTCAGTGTCTGTAAGGTGCTCAACTGATTAACGAACCTCCTTGGCTTCTTCGTCTGAAGATACTACCACCAAGAGCAACGATTGTAGCGCGGATTGGAATACAGCTTGAGCTTCGGCGAGCTTGTTACCTGAGACGCAACGGAAGCCTTCCGAGAGATCCGTCCGCACTGACGGCAGGGATCGCGCAGCAACAGGTAACACCCGCCCAGGCGACGTCTCCGATGGATTGCGTCTCACATGCACTTGCAGAGGAGGTAACGACGCTAAAACAGAGACATATCCGTGCGACGATCGATACGCAGAGAGGAACAGTTGCTTCAGAGGTGCAAAGTTCACCACCCCAAATTGTCGGTTCAGCAACTGAGCGGCGATCAGTACAATCCCACCCCGGGTCCAAAACTCCTCACCTGCATAGCAGTGTCGAAAGACCCCGCCGCAACATGGTCCCCAGCGAACGGCGAGTTGCGTACCCAAAGTTCGTTTTCGCTCACACCAGGAGTCGCACCCGCCCCTTCGTCTTCGTCCTCATCGACAGCATCCTCAAACTCCTCTTCCGCGCGACTTTCTTCCGCACCGTCAGCATCAAGGTCCCACCCAGCCTCTTCAGCATCGACTTCAGATTCTTCTTCCTCCTTTGCCCAGTCATCCAGTGCGGACGAGGCAGCGGTAGCAGTCGTATCAATGCCATTGAGGTAAGGAATTTCGCCACCATCCAAGTTTCCGTTCGCGAGTGCACGATCCCAAAATGTTTCACTGATTGAAATCGATGGCCAGTTGAAATTTGCAGTGGAAGTGACAATAGGTGGTGGTTGGAGCGTCGATTGGCCAAACAAAGGGACGTCGTCGACATCTGCCTCGCTTAAACCAGCAGCTTCGAGGATTTCAGCTGCCTCTGAGTCCAGACAGTTTGTTTTCGCCGTCAAGTAGGCAAGCGGATCTATATCCTAGATCAGCGGATACGCGAATCCGATCAGAACGAACGCATACGAAGCCCCACGTCCCGCAAGACCGCAATTCGTCCCTGTACGTCACCAGCATACAAGGCATTGTGGAAGCGTGACATCGGATCCCCCCTTGCAGCTGCAATTTTTTGCATCTTCGACAACTTGTCCATGCTGCCAGTAGCCAGATACAAGAATGATAAGCGGTCAAAATTCTTCGTTTGTTGGAAGGCTTTTTCGACGATCTGTAAAGGACAATTGGTCAATATGCTATGCGAGCATTTATATAACCTCAGTTACTTTATGGTTTCCTTGCTTCAGTGCCTGCTGTGCCAAGCGCTCCCAACACTCTGGTCGGTCGATCGTCTTCGCGGTCTCCAAAGCCACGTCGAGGTTCCCGCATTCGATGGCAAGGTCAAACCTTGTATTCTTGTCTTGGACAAAGTGCAGCGCGATCTAAGATCACCGCCACAATCAGACGAGAAGCCTGATGAAACACATCAAATCTTACCTCGGGAAACCCTTTTTGTTGCAGATATGCAATAATACTTTGCCCAATGAGGGTCGACGTCCGTATGATGTGAAGCATCTCTTCGTGGTTGTTTCGGAGCAAGGCAAGCTTGAAACGATATTCTGTAGGGTCGAATGTAATAGTTCGAGGACGAGCGGAACGATCCAAACAGTGCGCGGTTGTGCCTTTGATGCGTGTCAGGTAAACAGGATTGTCAAGCGTGCAAATCACCCCGTTATCGCTTCAATAATCCAGTGACCAAAGAGAGACCAAATTAGCATCCATATATGCCGACATGATGGTGAGACGTCCGACATACCCTTGAGGAAGGCAGTATTTTATGTGATTAAGAGTAGAATAGATGAAGACGCCTGCGTCATCCCAAGCTCCAGATTTGATCCGAATTGTTTCGTGAATCAGGCTACTTTGAGAAAAGGTTTTGTTGGCGATAGTGATCGCTGGTGCCATTGAGGATCAGACGATCGATGCAGGGAGCACCATTCACTTACTGTGCTTGCTCATCAAGGCCACCAGTTGCCCATCTGAGCTCCAGGCAACGTACTTGACAGGAGGACTGTTCAACTCCGCAATAACTTTTTGCTGTTGAATATCGTAGAGAGCGACCGACGACGTTGAGCTCAGAACGAGACACGCAGTCCCGCCGTAGAATATCTCGTTGGTTTGGACCGGAGCCTTGATCCCCTTCACCACAGAGTTTGAGAGATCGCGAACCTCGATGAGCTGATGAAATGGTAAGCATCCATAGATCGGTTGTCGCCATCTCCCTTTACCTGCGTAGTCTTATTCAAGGCGGCAAATCTGTTTCTGGCCACGAAAATCGCGCTGTGAGCCGTACCAGATTTACCATCCGTGGACGAGTCCTTGACCTCTCCATTGGTTTGTGTGGGGAGCGAAGATACCTCGTACAAGCCATTGTCCGAAGAGATGGTCGTGATGACGGCACGTTCGGCAGGGTTGTAGCTAAGGGTGCGGGGAGGGACGTAAGGGCTGCCGAATTTGCGAACGCCGAGAAGGCCAATATCGGAGCCAGTATTGAAGTCGTATGTTCGAACGTATTTATCCCGGATGTAATACAGCGAGTCAGCATGGACAGCAAATGCAGGCCTTTCGCGCTCAAGCTTGAACACGATCAGCCCACTGTCGTGACCTAAATTTGCAGAGCTTATGAGCAAAAAGTACTTTTTGGTGTATGCTGATCATACCTGCGGCAAACAAATTGAGGTTAGGATGAGCAGCCAGGACCCAGAAACGGTCGTGCTCTCTGCGGAAGGTCTGGATGGCAGTACGCTTTGCGAGATCCCAGACACGGACCGTCTTGTCCTCACCACAAGAGACGATGAGTTCGTGCTTGGGATGGAAGAGGGCATTGGAGACGTTATTGAAGTGCCCTCTACAAGAATCGACCTCCCAAGCCTTTGTTTCACTCATCCTCCAAATTTTGATGGAGCGATCGTCAGCGGCAGAAACGATCAATGGGAGTGTGGGATGGAAGGCGGCAAAATTGACGCCTCGGTCATGGCCCTCGAGGACATATTTTACGGTAGAGAAGGTATCGAATGTCTCGAAGTTGTTGGGACCGGCGGTGGGAGTGCTCTTTCGCAAACCGGATATGTCCCAAACGCGGACGGTCTGGTCCATGGAGGTCGACACGATGAGATCGTCCTTGGGATGAAACTGGGCGGACATGACGTAGTGCGAATGACCGGTGAGGATGGCGATACAGTTGCGTGAAGTGCTGTTCCATATACGAATGGTCTGGTCGTCGGATGCGGAGAGCTGGGAGGGGAAGTTGATGAGTGAGGGATGAGATGAGGACGATGGAGGACTTACGATCCAGGGCATCTCGTGATGAAACTGGACGGTCCGAACGTAGTCGAGGTGGCCGTGTAATGTGAATAGACAGCGACGGTTCTGGGGACGGAGATCTGGGAGACATCAGAACCAAGTGGGAGAGGTATGATGGTGGACTGACCCCAGACTTTGATCTTGTAATCATCACCGCCGGTGACCAAGAGGGCTCTACTAGGATGGATGGCAACCCCACGGACAGGACCTTGTCAAAGGACATCAACACGGCTGGTGTGCGCGGGCGGAGAGGAGAGGTCACCTTCGTGTTCTTCGAATCTGTCTACGAGGACACCCATGCGGTAGTTCCATAGCTGGACGCTACCGTTGTGCAACGCAGCGGCGAGGAGTGGTTGAGTGGGATGGAAGGCGAGACCTTGAAGAGAAGAAAAGTGTAGGAAACGAGCGGACGAAAGGAGAGAAAAGTACCTTTGACGCGATTGCTCTTGGACTCGAATTTTGTGAGCATGACGGACATGATGGCGGTCGTCGTACGGACACGACGTGGCTACAAGGCGGAGTTGGAAAAGGTAGGTCTATGTACCATGGGCGTGCTTGGTATTACCCCCTTTCTACAAAAAATCTGGTAGTCTACTACGTTTCTCGCTCAACTTCTCTAGCTAATTCGGTTCTAGTCCACACGTCTTCAAGACACTCCCAGACCGCTTCAGATCCCTCCGCAGAAAGACCGTCGTCATGTGAGCAATCCTTCTCCTTCGCTTCCACAACTTCTCACCCACAAACAGAGATGCCACCCTCGTCACCCAGCGCTTTCATTTTGCGCCCATGCCCCACCCCCACAGGCATCTCATTGGCTGGCATCGTATACTCACAGAACTGAAAGAGTCCGACGTCCGTGCCATTTGCGTCTTTGATGGAAAACAACGCAGCGCAGCCAAAGCACCCGAGGTCAAACGTTTCCTTCATCCACTCACCCTCCATCGTCCCTGACTCTAATTAACAGGTCGAGCGGCGCAGAGAATCCCGCAAAATAGACGCCGCTCGTGGGTCCATCGAGTTAAATAGATTTCATAGACTCCAGAAGTTGATCCGCCTTCTCCCTTATTACCGTTCCTTGCCCACCTCCGATCGTCAGCGCGTCATAGACACCCTCACAAATATCTCACCCTCCCATAGATCGTCTCGCGTCTATCCATCAGGGTCTACATCTCCCCTGTCCGTGTTCTCCCCACCACATCTTCCTCCATCACGCCCTCCCGTCACGTCTTACTCCTTCCCACACAGCGGCCTAGGAATACGCGACGTACAGGATGTCTTGGACTCCGTAGCCGCATCTCCTCTCCCATCTAGATTCGAACCACAATACATGCCGCCATCCGCATATCTAGATAATGCCGTTCATGACTCTTGCGACAGCATTGATGACCCTCCTCATGATATATTTTCGTCACTTCCATTCGTCCACTGGAACACCGCGGTGCAGTCCACTCCCATTTCCTACCAGCCACCCGATTCCATCCAGTCATTTCAATCAGAACTTTCCACACTATATTCCGAATACAACCATTGCATCGCCCAGCTCTCCTCCATGCCCTCATCTCTCGAACAACCTGAGATCCCAAAGCCGGCGCACGATCACGACCCACCGGACACCCCTGACTTCCTTGAGGCAACGATCGAATATTCCATGTCCAAACAGCAGCTCCAGATGACCCTCGACGAAGGTCACATTTGGAATCTCCTCTCTTCACCCTGCTCTGAGGTCCCACAGCCCGAAATCGAGTCCGCATTGATGGAACTCGCAAAGCGGAGCACCTTCATCTCCAAGTCTTATCAACGTCGCAGCAATTCTCCAACCACTCAGACCTACGAAGAATGCAAGGAGCTCTTACGTGCCATGGGCGTTCCTTGCATAGAATCCTCCAGCCCATTCGAGGCCGAAGCACTCGCGTGCACCCTCGTCGCCCACGGCCACGCGGATTACGTCGTGAGTGAGGACACGGACGTCCTCATATACGAAGCCCCGATGTTGCGTGGCATCACCTCGCGGGAATCCCCCGTCGTCGTCGTCCACGGCGAGGACATTCGTACGACCCTCCTGCTGGACCGCACGAGCTATATTGACTTTGCACTCTTACTCGGCACCGATTTTTCGCAACGGATAAAGAACGTCGGACCGAACCGCGCCCTCAAGTTTATTAGACAGCACGGATCCATCGAGCGCGTCGTTGAACAGGAGAGTATGTATCCCCCTCGCGTCCCCGTCCCAGATTATCTAGCACAGGTTGGCGTGGCACGTCTCGTCTTTCAGAGTCTACCACCTCTCCCTGATGTGGGACTTCTTCATCAGACTGAGGGTGATCCGGATGCTCTATCGGAGATCATACAAAGGTATGGATTACAACGAATTCTACCTGGTGCGTGGGACAACCAGTCCACTTTGGCGGGCAATTACTTTGGTGATGATCCGTCCGTATGGTAATGCTTGCCTGTCGGGAGTGTAGTAATTTATTGTTAAATTCACCAGTGACATTCTAGAGTCCGATAACTGAACAGTAGACGGGACTCTGAGTATTCGAAGTTATTATTATCATGTAGACCACTAACCAAGTGTAGCTGTGTCACTCAGACTTTACTCATGTCGGAAGTAAAGAACACATTCATCATCTAATCATAAATAAATATGTGATCGAAAGCATACATGGTACAAAACTTCACTGGCTGATATCAGATAACCATTACTAATTAAATCATCACCAGAACGTGGCATCAAGACGACGTTGCGGCGCTCATTGTCGGTGTCGTCTTCAAACTTCGTTCCTCAATATCAAACTGAAACAAGGCTCACAGAATGGCTTCTCGCTCCGCAAGAAAAAGGACGGGTCCTCGAATGGTTTCTTACACCCCTATCATCCTCACGTCAGCCACGGAAACAGAACAAAGCCAAAGGAGAGATGGAAACGAAGACCCACCTCACACACGAAACACCCCCAACACCACTTGCCCCCCAGCGCTTCAACGGCTCTAACACCGTCTCTGATACTCTTATTGCATGCCGTGCACTTTGGCATCCGAAGTCGCACGTGGCAGGCTTCGCAATACGGGTGACCCTTGTATACCGTGAAGCCAACATCATCGTCGACAAAGTCCCCATCCCCCGTAACGTTCAGTTCACCTGCGCGTGCAAGAGACGGCGGGAGCGGAGCACTCGGTGTGAGGAATGGGTCCCCACATTCAGCACAGAAAAAGTGCTGTTCATGGTACATGCGTTTACCGAGCGCGGGATCGTCGAGAGTAATGAACCGTTCGTCGATGATGGCAGTCTTGCAGTGGAAGCAGCGAGGAGCAAATGCCTGCGCAAGTCAGTGGCAACCGTAGCACAACGATAGGTTGATACGAACCTCGTGATAGTCTAGATGACAGTACGGCCTGCCATCGTGTTCATAACTGCTTACATGTTCCAAGAGTTCGTTACAAATAGTGCACCTAAAACAGTTGGGGTGCCACCGTTGACCCATAGCACTCACAATGCGACCGATTATGGGACCATTGCACCCCCCACATGAAAGGCCACTGCTGGTACGCAAATGATGTGTGGCAGAGGAAGGAGGATGAGGGAGGTCGCGTTTAGACCCGGGTCCACGGTTAGGCATAGACGGCAAAGGGACTGATTCTTGGATGTGCGTATGTCGAGATCCAAAGCCGCCGGGTGTCGGACCCGATCTCTGTGGTTGAGAGGAATCCGAAACCGAGATTGTTGGCGGCGAGAAAGCGATGGAAGGGGAATCAACAGCGATGACAGAAGTCCCATACTCTGAGGCAGCGATGCTGGGGATTGAGATCGAAACAGCGGGAGGAACCGAAGCAATAGGGCCACTTGCAGATCCAGAAACGACAATACTTGGACCGTTGTCAACATCATCGCTACCGTGGTGATCGTCGGGGAGCGATATACTTGGTACCGGGGCCTGGTGGGATTGTGTGTATGGTTGCCCCCTCCTTTCAGGAGATTGCGACCCCACACGGAATCCAACGGATGAATTACGGGCGCTGATCCGACTTGCGTCGCCAGTTCGTGATGTGAAATCCTGACCAGGTGACCATTGCCTTCTCGGCGGCGTATCACTGGTAATTTCAATTGTCGGAGTTCGAGCGAAATCATGGCGGTTAGGTGAGGGCGATCGGCGCAGTGAGGGCGGGGGCGCATCATCTAAATCGATGTCTATACCCCTTTCTTTTTGCTTTTGAAGCTGGCGTTCGCTCAGTTGCGAGACCCGCTGCGACTGAGCATGAGGCTGTTGTCGGGGCGACGGCTGTGCAAAGGACTTCCGATCAAACGTGGCGTTGGCGTTCGGAGATGATGATGAAAAGGGACGCGCATGGTGTGTTGGGCTTGCTGGTAGAGATGCTGGGGATGAAGATGTCCGGTCGGGCTTGAATGGCTGACCCTGTGCTGCTGGAAAAAATGCATCAGACGTCGCAGACACGAATGTTAGGGCTTGAAACTTACCAGTCGTGCCAAACGGGGGACGTGAGGCGGTTCCGGGTGTACGTGGAAGAGGGGGGAGATTTGTAGGCCATGCCGGCTGTTGACGCACAGGGCTGGTAGGACCAGGAGTGGCTCGAGTGGGACTCTGATGTAAAGTGGGAGTTTGCCTTTCCCTCTCTCGTTGTCGTTCCTCGGCTAATCCCATGGACGCGAGACGAAGAGTGAGAGAGTGAGACTCTGCCGTTGGAAGACCAGGAAGCGGACTACGGTTAGGAAAGGGGGAGAATGCACCAGACAATGGAGGAGACGGGATGCTGCCAGATTGTGGTTGACTCTGTGAAGGAATCGAACTCAAAGTGGGTGGTTGCGGGAGTGTGGCAGAGCGCAAGGGGCGCGGCCGCGTAACTTGGTCTTGCCGAGCGTCGGGGACAATCATGCTGACACGTTGACTGTCGTTACGGTTTGCAATTGCTATCCTGGAGCGAGAAGGCAGATCTCTGATCCCATATTCCGGACTGGGAGTGTATCCGTCGATGTCTTCCTTCAAAGGGTTAGCGAATATCATGGGCTGGTACGCGTCCTCGTTAGAAAGGGGAAAGGGAGGGGCTGCATCGCGTTCGTCTTGCGGGGATGCAGGCGTGCTTTGGTAGAGGGGCGGGACGCGAGGCGGTTCGGTCGGCGAAGTAGGAAGGGGACGACGAGATTGGGGCGGCTGTGCACGCTCGGGGCTCCCTGCAGGACGCGGTGGAAGAACGATGGGGACGACACCCGAGACGGTGCTCCTGCGTTCTATTACGCTCGCGCCGATCTGAGAAACGGGAAGATGCGTATCGAAGGGGGGTGAGCGGGGCCATGTCGGGGGTGGTGTGTGGAAGGAAGGAGCGGGGGCATCTGGAACGCGGCGGGTGAAGGAACTGGGAATGCGGAGATCGCGGTCCGGACTGGAAGTGGTGAGATCGATGCTGGTGTGCTTTCGAACGGGTCGTGGGGGTGACACGGTCGGGGTGGGGAGGGGTCGTCGTGCGTGCGGGACGGTCGGGGACGTAGCCAGTGACATTGTGGCGGAAGGTGGGAGGATGACGGGCCGGGATGGTGCCGGTGCCTGTACGACGAGCGGGGACTGTCGGAGGGCAGGGGGCATGGACTCGGGACGGGTGCGCGGGGTCGGGAGGGGTCGGCGTGACGGACCGGTGACGTGAACAGGTTGCGTGTAGGGTGGAGAAACCAGTGGACGTGCCAGTGGCACGAACGACGATCGGCTCACGTACTGGAATCCGACCGACTGCTCATGTCCGAACGTGCGTCGGGCATCGTGCTCGACGTGCTCGACGCCTGGCAGCTGCGGCGGGCGTGTGGCGAAGGGCCGCTGCTCGTCGTAGGCCATCATCGACCTCGGTTATCGTCCTCATCGAACCACTCATCCATCTCGGTGCTGTCACGTGCACAAATATACAAAAACACCCCTGTGTTATCTCCGCTCACCCTGCTCATTAATCCAAGTAAATTGCATGACGCCGTGCGCACTCCAAGACGCCGACTGTTGTTCTGTCTGGCGACGTGTTTACCATGCCTAACACGCCACAGCCCGCCCAGATGGCCACTGACCCCACTCGCTTTACCGGTCAGTGGCGGTCACATGCATAGACCTGCGCTGCCCGCAACAGTTGTAGAAGGTTGTGTGCGTGTTGCAACGCAGATCCCGTCTGCAGCGAGGACCCGTACATTCGCCGCGTGTTACAGTGCAGTTGGTGCTTCAATTCCCGTTATCAGTCCCAGTCGACGCCAGCAAACAGTGTTTTCGCCTATCTCATACGTTTCCTCATCTGAATCAGAAGCAATCATCGATTCTTTTCGGATCTCGCCATTCCTATTCGATAACTCGAAACATGACAATTATTTGTTTCACCGATTTTCATCTCAAGGTGCGGCTGGACTCTCAATTGTATGTGCTATAGATTTTTGGCGGAGGCTGTTACAATTCTCGACTCCCATCGTACATAACGTACGTGGTTTATCTGGTACACATGCTATCACTGATAAGCCTCCGGCGAATCGAAGCCTGCACCTCCCCTGTGTGGGCGCATCGGCGATGAACGGAACCGCCGTTATACAAGTTCCGCCATCCTTTGTGTCTTCGAGCCCAACGCTCAAGCGATGTACTATTTTCATACCGGCTTTCTTTCTCAACTTTGCACACACTCATCATCGCATCCTACAGAATTGTGAGATGAATCACGCCTTCCCTAAACTGCCTCTCATGGATTCCCAAAGCTTTGGCCCGACAAATCAGACCCGAGGATGCTCGCCCGTGCAACTCAGGGTCACTAGACACCTTCCGGCTCCATCCTTCGTCCCATGTTTTGCAAAGGACTCCTCGGAATTGGAACGCTCGGTGTGTGGTAGCATGGTAGACCCAGTAGCGTGCAACGGCGATTAGCGCTCATCTATTCGATGTCAAGGAAGAAATACTCTAGCAAAGATCAAGCTCCAGGCACCCTCGACTCCCGGTTCCTTGAACGTTCAGTTCATCACGCAGATAATGTCCTCCCTCCATGATAATCGGGCGACTCACATTCGCGCCCCGGCGGCATTCCACACTTCCCGACGAGTTTATAACAATTACAGCCCGGCGCGCGTCGGAAGAAAGAAAGGGGAAAGGGAGAATCAACTGAACGACTTACGGTATCAGAGACCCGTTCCACAGACCACTAAATATATACACAACGTCGGTTACCCCGCGGAGCAATCTGTGTTCCTGTGGCATGCGCGGGGACCGGGGCCGTCGAGACCTCGGTCGAGTCTGCGACGCACCTCAGCGAAATGGCCCCCCTTTGTACCGTCATGGATACGCCACGGGGCCACTCACATCTTATCGGCTCCGTCCGGCGATTTCACGACGGCTTCGAACGGGACCAATCGTCGACAGACGACGACACGATGCCACACAACCCGGATGCAGACACCAACTCATTGCGCGATGTCAAAGTACCCGCCGATCCTCCCGGATCCGCAGGGTGCGATCGTCTCCCCCCTAAAACTTGAATGAAGGGGAGCGCGCGTCGATAGGCGGTCGGCTCAGTTGAGTGGACGCCTCGGAGCCACGACGATCCCCATATACTTAAATATAAGGTACCGTACGAACCTACGAACGAAGATACCAACGGCCGCCAGGACCCGGCAGGGCTGTGTGAGGGCCCCCTGAGTGAGTGCGGCACCGAGGATTATCCCTTGAGATCTGTCTCACACGACCGCGTCAGATCACGATTGTCCGACTACTCCTGCTTCAGAGAGGGTATCGGTAACGCGAACGGGCCCATCCCAAGGAACAACCCCCTCGTTCCCCCTCGGCAATTTCAGACTCGATAATGCGGGGTAAAAGACCTGCATAATTAAATCGCGTCGGTGTGAGAGCGCACGCAGGAAGTAAGTACCGTAAAAGGGGGCTTCCGTCACTTGCTATTACATATGAAGTTCCTACATCGTCGCGTCGCCGCGGCGCGCATAAGTCGTCCTTCCGGAGCTACTTAGCGATAACTTTTTTTGATCAATGACGATCGCGATCATTGTTCCAACTCAGGAATCCGACGGAATCCATCATAATAATAATCTTGGAACCAGCGCCCTTGGAACCTCCGGCGCTGCACAGCCAAACGTGACACCCTAGGTTGTCGAGTCTCGATCTCGCTCGATATCGATATTTTGGTATCTTCAATAAATCTCGGGAGTGACGCAGTGCGCGCAGCCGGCCCGGAGTTCAGAAATAGCGCTACATCCGATTGTCAAGTAGAATGACTTTCGGACACCCGCGACTTTTTCACGGTACTAGCATAGAATCTGATGAGGGTGTCGGTACGTGAAATTTAACGGCCAGTACAGTCGGTCAACTCGGGTGCCGCGAGACTATCGCTGGATTCTGTCAACAAAGTTCTATCATGACAAGTAGGTGTCACCTGTTTCCCATAACTTCCACGATGGCACAATCAGAATGGAAACGTGCCGGCTCTGCTTCTGACAGGATTGCCTGCAGGTGAGCGCACGGCACTCATCTGGATCAGTTACCATGTCCTCTGACCAGGGTAAGCAGCATCTATGATCGAGGGTGATTCTGCCCACAACCTGCTTGATGAAATTCCAGTTGCAGGCACACAGCTGTACAGACCGTACTTGCGAACACTGCAGACGGTGAAACAACGAACAGAAACGAACCGAACGAGCGTGGTTCCAGAGCACGAGGAAACTGCTGCAAGACATTTTGATACAATCACCGCGGACCAAACTTCGAACATAGGATGTGAAGAGAGAGAGAGTGAAGGAGAAATCAACAAGGGTTATCACCATCCAAAATATAGTTTCGAGTTGGCAATTCCCCCATCCCTGCCAGCGACGGACCCACATTATAGATACGCAAGTCAGCAACTCCCGCTCGTAAACCCAAACTAGGCCTGGCCCATAGACGACGTGCGTGCTCAGTTGACGTCGTCGAGCTTTTCCTTGTGGTTGGCTGCCTGGTCGCCCTCGACGTCGAAGTTCTCAACGAGATCAGGGACATCATCATCATCGTTTTCGGCACCACCCGCAGCTGGCCTCTGTTGGCCCTGTTGGATGGCTTGGTAGGACTCTGCGAGCTTGCGCAGCGATGCGAGGGAATCAGGGCCGAGCTGGTTGAGAATGCCAGGGACAAGCTCTGTGAGCTCCTTGACGTGGCCTGCGCCGTAGATCGCAAATGTGTTTGCCGTCACCGCGGCGTGAACTGTTCATAAATGGTAAGGGTAGATTAATACCCTCGATCATCTCATTGGAGGGAAGAGGTCGTGTGTGAGAGAGGAATAGACGTTGGGGATGTGCCCAGGGGAGAGAATGAAGGATGGAATCGAGAGAAAACGTGCCTTTTGGCGTGGTGAAGTGTAGTACGTTTCCGTCCTCCCTGAACATGTTCACTTCCTCTACACCGGGAATAGGCTGTACATTAAGTTTCTTGAGGGCAGCCTGCAGTTTTTTGTCGTCTTGTGCGGCAGAGGGTTTAGTTTTCCGGACTACTTTCCGACGCATGGTGCCCTTGCCACCTGGAGTGCGTTAGAAGCGATGATTTGGAAAGGAAAGATGGAGAAAGATGAAGCGATGGTCAGCGACCAAAAATCGCTCACCAAGCCGATTAGCCGCAGCCTGAGCCTGCAGTTTGGCCAATTTTGCTGGGTCCATGATGGTGGGTCAGAAATGGGGAGGAGGAGTGCGTCGTCGTGTACGATGAAAAAACAAGGTTACACACAAACAAGCGCATACAGAATAAGATAATCTCTATCATCCATGTCCGCCAGTCAGTTCCACATCCGTCCCGCGACCGTCGCTGACGTAGTGCGTATATGCGCCCTTGACGTCTCTTGTAGCTCACGACCACATCCACAGGACACGCTCCTCCAGCTTGTTCGCGATCTCGTACGATCTATCGCTAATCCCACACTCGCCTGCTTTGACCGACGATTGCACAGGCCACGTACGAGAAAGAGCCAGAATCCGCCAAGGCGACCCCCGAGTTGGTGCGCACAACCCTGTCTTGCTCTCAGCAGTCACCCACCCTCTGCAGTTTCGGGAAAACATCTTCGAAAAGGGATACGCACATGCCCTCCTCGCGTTTCAAGGCACCGCCGAGAATCCCGGCGCTCCCCTGGGCATGGCCCTCTACTTTTTTAACTTTTCCACCTGGACGGGAAGACCGGGCATATATGTACGTTCCCTACACGCTCCCCACGTCCACGTTTGATACGATCACGCAATGCAGCTCGAGGACCTGTTTGTGAAACCAGAAGCCAGAAATAAGGGAATTGGAAAAGCCTTGTTCGCCGCGCTCGGTAAGGTAGCACAGGAAAAGGTACCTCGTTCTCTACCCTTTTTTTCGTTCGTGCATCGTGCCGACGGCCATCTCCTCTTTGCCGGCAGAATTGTGGACGGCTTGACTGGTCGGTACTTACGGTGAGTGCTCGTGCCTGGAAGAGTCCCGCTTGGGACTAAGATGTCTACAGTGGAACGCGCCATCCATCGCATTCTATGAAAAAGTTTTGTCGGCTAAGAGCATGGACGGGTGGATGGGCATGCGGTTGACGGATGAGGGCATTGAAAATCTCGCAAAGTTTGGTCCTATTGCCAACTAAGCTGTGGCAGCTGCCGACGTCCGCGGCGGTACCCACTTGGGAGAGAATGATGGTGACGCAACTGCGCACCCAAAGTGTATCCACATATCGCGGGCAGTGGCGACCACTGATGTATGATGCAAGCTCTGTGGAGACATACAATGTACCCGAAGTAGCCGAATAAAGGAACAACAACATCACACTCCGTCGTAGCTTGCGCCGCCAGCCTACGTGTCGGACATACGTATATGTGCATCAGGTATGCGGAGTCACTTGCGACGCATCACTCACTTTGCGCAGCCTGGCGACGATGGGTTCCTCTTTCAAGTCATCCCTCTCACGGGCAGCCACCTCGATTGAGTAAACACCCAACACCTTCTTGACATCTGCCGTATGGACGGAAATCTAAATTGTGCAAGAAACAAAGTGAGTGGATGGACGTGCTGGTGTCACGACTAGGGCAAAGAGGGCGTGTGATACGCGCCCGGCTCGGGAAGGGCACCACGATGGGTTAGGCAGGCCACGCGGCGGCGTTGCACGTAAACAAAGAACCAGGATGCTTACCTTGCCCTTGCGCATCACCTTGCAGCCAGATCCAATCCACACAACGAGGATGAACTTTTCGCGCTGAGATTCCTTGTCGTTGGAGTACGTGATGCGCGCATAGCCATATGAAGCCCTGGAATCATCGAGGGCGGCCCGAAGTTCTGAGAGACCGCCTACGCCTGTCTGTGTGACCTTTAGCTTGTCTGAGGGATCGGACTGTTGCGCGTGAGGACATGATGCACTGCCAGACCAGAAGAAGGCAACCCGACCTCGTAGTCCAAGAGTAGCCAGTTGGTATCGGATTTGTCCGAGCGCACGTCGAGGTAGGCTGAGCAGTGTTACAGAGAACGACGAGAGATGTCTGAGAGCGAGACCGACCTTGGATGATGTTCTCGTTGGACAGGTCGGCCATTGTGTTCAGCGTCGTCGACTTGATCGAGTCGAGTCTCCCACACAGATCGGGCGATACCGAAAAATATCATGTTCCTCCGTCGTTTGTACTCCCACCGCGTCCTTCCACCGCGCAACTGGCAACTCTCCGGCCAAGTTCCACCCACATCCCTTCTCTTCGACACCGACACCCCTCCCTCCATCGATCTCACCGAGGACGAACCACCCCCACCTCCTCCCAACAAAAGCCCCGCAGACGCACCCCCAACACCTGAGCAATGGCGACGCCATCGCGAGGCCATCAAACAGGCCTTCCCCGGGGGCTGGAATCCCACACGTAAACTCTCGCGCGACGCCATGGACGGACTTCGCTCCCTCCACGCGTTCGACAGCAACACGTTCTCCTGCGCGGCGCTCGCGGACAAGTTCCAGACCAGTCCAGAAGCCGTCCGTCGCATCTTACGCAGCAAGTGGGAACCACCGAGAGAGAAGCGCGCTCGTCTGGCAGAGAGGGAAAGGAAGGACAGAGAAGGTTGGATCGCAAGAAAAAGACAGGAAGAGAAGGACAGCGCAGCTCAGATTCTCTCAAACGCTCGACGGAACGACTTCGTGCACCGCAAACCTCAGACCTCGTCGCGCACCAAGTCAAAGGATAGATTCTTTTTCGGATAGAGCGGGAGTGCATAGGCCCATCGGATCACTCGCTACTAGTCGCGTCGAACACAGTCTAATCCAATGTTCATTCTCATAATGGTACAAGTCTACCCGTACGTCTATGGCACCATCAAGGCAGGGTGGACGAGCAACTCTACTGGTGTGCAAGAAAAGTAACCGCAAAAATTACAAACAGGGATGCAGTAGTGGAGAGTACAGCGGCGAATAACAGTGGAGGTATTATACTACTAGGCTGTGGCTAAGATGAGTGTGATAAGTATGTACCAGTGTACGCACAGTCCCTAATAATCGCGGGATGCCAGTCCTATAGATACGTATTATGTTAACAGCGATAGATAGAATATAAACGTGCCGCTAGCAAAAGGAGCGTATGTTGAATGATGCGATCTCGTTCACAATAATCGTCCAGTGGTCCAGTGCCCTGCTTGACCTATAGCAAAAGTTCGGTTCTGTCATAGGCAAGATAATAATTGCCCTTGTCTGGGCGACATAACAGGATATCGTTCCAATTCGGTCGCGGAAGAATGGCAGGCCGTGCACCGCTCGCGTCCACAACTGCGTACCGGAATCCCAACAGCATCATCGAAGTAATGAGTTTGAGTTCCATTCTCGCCAACCGTTGCCCGAGGCAAACGGTCTTTCCTGTAATCCATGCGTCAATTTCACCGCAAGCCACGTAATCACACTCATGCACAACTCACCACCTCCCCAGCCAACGTAGCCGAACGGCGTTTTCGCCTCCTTGCGACTCGGGTCGAATTTCCACGGATCGGGGTATAACTCTGGGTTAAGATGCACGTCCGAAAATGGATATACGACATATGCCCCTGAAGGGATCGTTTTGGAATCGATGATTGTGTCAGGTCCGAGGTTGCGACGCATGGCCGTGTGTGGCTGCGCAATCCGAAGCGTCTCGTGAATGAGGGCATCAAGAACAGGTGTTTCCGCTTCCCAGGCTTCAAGTGGAATGGATGCTAATTGAGATGACAGCGAAGCGCCTGCTGCTTCTGAGCGGTATGTTGATAGCAGTTCTTCGATCTCACGGATAGCCTTGACCTTCCACTCCAGGTTGTTGCCAAGGAAAGTTATGAGCCACGATGCTGTGGTACCTGTCGCTCTCGCTCCCGCCACCAGAAGGCCCATCATGAACTACAAACGGGGTCAATACAATGCCGGAAAGAGCTGACGTCTGATAACTTACTCCCACGATCACCAGTTGTTCATCTTGTGAATCAATGAGCATCTGAAGTGTGTCGTTCTGAGGCTTGCCACTCTTGATTCGGATATCGATAGCGCGCGAGATGATGTCGTAAACCTCCTTGGTCGCAAGTAGCTTCCTGAGCATGCTCGGCGCTGGCAGCCAAGGAAGCAGGACAGTAGTCGGGGTCGTCCCACTGTCCAATATATCGTACAGGCTTTTGAGTCGTGCAACTAGTGCGGGATCGTCTGCAATTTCAGAGCTAGTTATGCTGCGTACAGTGGTTTGGAAAACGAGCTATCGCGAACGAACAAATCAGCTATCGGCAACATAACGCCGTCGCTCATCAACATACTTCATATATTTTCTCAAAGGGGTCAAGGGTCCCGCTCTCTCCCCAAGTGCCCATGACTCGGTGAATATCCTCGAGGATAGGGATAATGACTGCATTAGGGTATCAGCCACACATTCCAATGGAGGTGACCGCCACACATACGCTGTTGGATGTGTTTATTTCTCTGCGCCGAAGCTAATCTCTTGTGTATGAGCGCTACTCGGCGTGTTTGAAGATCTGAGGTGACACCCTTGACCATGGGGATCTGACAAGTCGGATATGTTACGATCTATGAAAACCGTCTAGGAAGGATCACATACTGCGCCGGAGAGTACTTTGAACCCTTCCGTTAGATCGAACGCCCTGTTTGCGAAGAACGCTTCCCGCGCCGACTCCCCGGATACGACGATGACGGTCTCCTGGGGATGACGATGACGTTAGTGGCCCACATCGAGGTCCGAGGTGGGATGAGCACGTACGCGCAGCATGTTAAATTGAAAAAGTTTCTCTCCCGTTTTCCGGAAGCCGTCGTTGAGGAAGTCGAAGCGTCTCCTAAAGAACGGAGCGATGGCAAGGAGATGAGAACCAGGGAGATAAACAGGGGTTTGTGCGGAAAGGTCGTCCTTGGACGAGCCATGACCGAACACAAGGAGTGCGAAAAGAATAAGGAAAGCCAGGACCAGCTGGACCTTGAGGCTCGACATAAGAAAGGCATCTGCAGCCGATTGCAGACCAACAGTGTACATGGTTCAGGAAGCGGAAGTCCTTTTTGATAAGAGGAGGTGGGGAAGGGGAGGGGAGGACGGCGAGGGCCAGAATACGACTGATGAACCTTTTTAAACACAAGTCTCGGCACGTTGCATTTCCTCCTGTAAAATGACACTTATAAGTGCGACGTGCCTATGCAATTGCCGTTTTAGTAGAAGTGACTAGTGACATCTCTGGACCAAATCGAAATCCAGCCGAAGCCCGACAATCAATACCCTCGGTCCCGGCGAGGTCAAGATGAAACCACGTGCAGCGAAAGGCCGCCGCCAGTAGTGGACTCAATTGGGAGAGAACCGCCTCGAAATACCATCCTGCGTATTCTCACTGAGTGTCCGTCCGCTGTGATGCGGCCAACATCCGGTGCCCACCTTTGCCAGCAGGATTTTCCAACCCTGAAGCACAGTTGTACCTAAAGGCGAAGCTCTTTGCCTCGAGGTATTGGTGCGGCGGTAACCTTGCGCCCAGGGACTAGCTCATTCGTCATTGCACTTCCGTCGGAAGCCGATCGTAGTCCAGCATTAAGTCCGCGCGCTGGTGCGAGTGTACATTTTTACCGGATACGGCATGGAGACGGTTCCGAGTGCGACCGAAGATTTCAGCCAAATTTCTATTATCCATATAACCATGTTCATTCGTTGAAACGTTGAAACACCCCGGCTAACGTGTGTGTTCTCGGAGTCCGTTTATCATTAGGGCGTTGGCCTGACGAACACTCCGATAAAGATTTCCACCGCACCGAATCCACCTGCTGTGTTTCCGATGCGTGGGATAACGCGGTGAATTAATCACCTCCGTCATTGACACTGCCCAAATGACTCGGAGTGCGAGTGCTCGAGCACAACGAGTATACAGTACCAGTGACACAGTGCCGCTAGTAGAACGCAGGCATGGAAGATTTGGTGTGAGGCGAAAAGATAATCGAACTTTCCGGGAGCCATTCGCTCGGGAATGCGGTTTGCACTGAGCGGGAATGAAATCAAAAAGGTGACAGGCACACGGCGAACGAGGACAACGCACTAGATCAATGCACCCGTAATGTATAATGCACTCGAGGTGAGGAGCGAACTGAAACCCAATTCGGAGAATAGTTTCATGGGACCGCGCTGTATGACTAGCTGCGTGACAGGCACAACAGCACACAACCCGAGTGCAATAAACACCCCCGTTCTCGCCCCTCGATGGGTTGGCCGTGCATACTCCGGATCCAAGACGACGTACGTGGCACCTGCAAGACACAGCACGTCGTAAAATGTCCGTCTGACTGTGCAGAACACCTACACGCTCCCGCGATCGCGATAGCAAGCAAATGAAGGACCTGAGATACAGGGTCGCAGAAAAAACTGTAGAAAATGTATGGAACGAACGACCCAACCGTGAGGACTGCACAGGGGGATCAACGATTGGCATATAAGGGCCGAAATGATAGCGTCCCAACCTATGATGCCCAAGTAATCCAGGGTGTGACATTTTACAGAGACCTGTCTGGTTTGAGTGCCTGGGTTGTTTCTTGCTCGAGAGAAACGTACCTCACGAGAATGACAAGTAGACGTATGGTATAGGGCACTGGCGGACAAACAAAAGACAGCCGACATGAGGAATACCGCAATGACGCAGGTATCGACCCATGTAGTGGTCGCATACGTTCCTACATGTCCTGTCTGAAAGGTCGCGAGGAAAATAACGAAGAGTATGGCACCCCAAAAATGAGTGTGGACATTCACTGTGTGAACATCGGATCTACATTCACTTCTGAGCCTGAATGCTGGCCAGACTCGCCTGTCTCGTTGTGAAAATCTACCATGGTATGTGAGCGCTCATATTAACGGTCAAATGACGACTCACAGCCAAAGATAGAGGTGACGCAACCCCACCACCTGTTCTGTACCCTGAAGCGACCCTTGGTTTAGCACTGAGTTCTCGCCATGGAAGGTACGAGCTGTCGTAGAGCACTTACGGACGATATCCGCCCAAGATATACTCGTTGTCTCTCTGCCACTCGGGTATTTCGCTCCAAGAGAGTGTTTTCGAGCGGGCAACCAAAGTTCGCTTTGGCTGTGCACCGGGTTTCCCGATACTGTTGGAGAGCTTACGTCTCTGCATGCAAAAGATTGGAAGTGTTAGTTCTATTCCACCGTGGAAAGTGAAGACTAGTGAAGAAAAACGGTCGTTCGGTATGAACCGTGGGAAAGCGGGATGGCTCATTGATAAGAATCTTGATTCCATTCTGCACAATTCTTAGCACGTTGGACGGTACAAATGCAGCATATCTGCATCATTGTGTGTGTATTGGGGTTCGGGTTACATACTACAAGTTCAAAGAGCCAAAAAAACCGACGATTACTCGCTTCCGAAGTCCGTGACCGACACACGTGTTCCGCGAAAGAATAGCGGCGGTAGATGAACCGGTATGCAGACGACGTCGCACAACAACGTCAAGAGATGAACACCTTCTTCAACGCAGTAAAGTCGCAATCATAACCTGACCGCGGACATATGACTTTGCCGTTGTTCCTGGCGGCCATCTCCTCAAGTGCCTAGGCAACAGATGCGCCCGTGAGTCCGCTTCGTGCTAACAGGCAATCTAGCTCACCTCCGTTGAGTAAACGTATCCATTGGGGAAGGCCATTGGCATATTATCTTCATCCATTATATTACCGCTCAGGTAACAAACGATAGTAGAGTTGGCATGGTGACTGAAGGGCACCTCTTGCGCGAGAATGCTAATGTTTGGATCGCACACTGGGCAGTCAACATTGTGCGGATGGTCATAGCAGGCAGGAAGCTTCAGCGAAGCGAGTCCAGCGTAGAGCGCAAGATGCAAAAGTGGTTCTGTTGGCAAGCTGTTCAGTGAATAAATCGCGAGGCGGAATGCTTGAATCAACGAGGTCCAGCGAGACTCGTCGTAGAGACGCTGCAATTCGTGAGACTAGGCAGTACTCGCTTCCACGGGCCACGGACCTTGTATTGTCCACACGTTGTTGAGGGTTGAACCGCCAAGAGCGCAGTGGCCTGTGTGATCTGCTGCAAGTGGGTCTCCTGCCATGGTATAAGATATTTTTTCACATAACAAATCGCATCCTGTGTCTTGCGTGCGCGGGCTAGCTCAATGTATTCTTGAAGCCGGAGTTCGAACTCCAAAGTGCTCTGCAAAGCGCCGGAAATTGCTACGTTATACGGGGCGGCATATTTCAGGGACCCACCCTAATTTTCCTCAACGCCGTTTTATTTTCGCTGCACCATGTTATTGCTTCAGTGCAGCTGTGCCGGAACAGCGCGCGTTCAATCCTATGGATGTCCATGAAGAGGTCAATGTCCACCAGGGTCTGTGGATATGAACATCAAACGTGTGGTCCAGCAGAGGCCGCCAACCGCAGGGTTAACGTACTTCAATACTTCTCTCTTGGGCTAGTTTCCTTGCCGTTTTTTCTCGGCCCGCACGCAGTGTCCAGTCGACCAGCCACCGGTCTAACCGCGTGTCCGCCCAACGAGAAAATTCCGGGCAATTCGTATTTGGCATGGCCTCAACTAGCGCGAGATGCTGGAGCCGTTCGTGCGTGACATCGAGCGTAGGCGTGCCACCGTTTTCCTGTAGATCCGAAAGCTGTACAAAGTAGCGTCGCATCATTGTCAGCACAAGACACGAGGGCCTGACCTTGCGTTTGAGATTCTCTACCCGCATTATCATACCATCAACAGTCTTGGTTGCGTCCTCAAGGTTGACCTCGTTGCCCTTTGTACGCTTCCGAAGTTCGTTCGACGTGGTCTGTACGTTACACAACTCGCGCTCGATGTTCCTTTGAGATGCACGAAACACTTTCCGATAATTCTCATATGGTACCTAACATCCGGTGAGAGAGCTGTCCGCTCTATGGACGGTTTCACGTACGCGCGCAAACGGTTGCTCAAAGAGCATAACACCATCGACATTGACTTTGTTCATGACAACGAACTATCGGTGGCTGTCGCCAGTTAGTAATTGCGTGGTCTACCGCAGGCAGTGCTCGTTAGCGGGCCCCCGCATAGTACACTGACGTCGATCGTGGGATGTCACGTGATTGGCTCTGTCACAGTGATAATATATTGTTAGGAGTGGCGTTAAGAACACGTTGATTGCAGTGCGAACACGAGCACAGGGCAGAGAAGTTTTTCATTTGGGGACAGAATGTAATTTGTCAGAAAAGGTACTGCAAAAGCTATCTGTTCCTCGCCGTCCGACGCTCTCTTCTCCATGCATAAAATTCTCGTCCGAGTGCAACTATCAAAGGGACTGAAATAGATGCAAACAACGGGGTGTATACAGCATATTTATGCTCAGCAGGGAAGTACAGCATCGCCAGCATGCCGGGATTAAAAAAAGCGTGCGATGCCAATGACGAAGCCTCACCGGACCATCGCAGAGGAACTGCAGAGGATTCCCCCGCGGATCGGTAAGCCTATACAGAAATCAAATCGTTAGAAAAACTCTGTGAGGCTAGTCAAATGGGATAGAGACCTCCTCAAGTGCTGACAACGCATCGTGTACGTCCCCTTTGACCTTTTGATCAACTGGCATGTCTTCAATTTGGTTAACGAGGTTCACGATGCTATGAAGTGTCTGCTGGCTGTGCAAAACATTCTCCAATGTTCGGCGTCGCATAACGGCGTCCAGTTGCCAATTGGATAGTGGTAGGACCACGTCGGATAGTACGCCACTAGGGAGGGATGGAACACCCAGTAAGGCAGCCAGTTGGTAAGAAAATGTAGAAAAGGCAGGCAGAAGGGCTGCCGCAGTCAAATGTGTCGTCATTTCATCCGGGAGCCTGTTTAGAATGTAGACACCGCCCCACTGTGGCAGAAGAAATGCATTCAAGTTTGTCGGCGATCCTGAAAAAATTGTTTACCTGTTATGCTGGAACTTAAAGAATTCCTACCATTTGTGTCAAGAATACGAAGCGGCTGCCGGGATGACGATGGTACAAACAGCACAAAATGTAGTACAGGATCATTGGAGACACTGGAAGCTGGATGGCACGTCAAACCCTGATCCAGAATAACCAGCTAAAACGATAATTACACAGTGACCATTCAGCGGAGTTGATGAATACGGTCAGATCCTCAGGAGTAAGGCCGTGAAATGAAGTGTTGCCATAAGTGAATTGAATGGGGTCGAATGCCAGCGGTGCATGGTATTGTACCTGGCTCTCAATAGTAGTATTATGGAGATCATTCAACTGCGAAAGAATCGGAAAAAAATGGTCTGTAGGCTGTGTGGTCAACCGTCGGAACTGAAATGAAATGGGACAACTTGCTCATAATCGCAGGTTGAATGTCCCAAGAATTAACTAGACCATCAGATGCGGCGTTTTCGTTCAGCAACGTGAAAGCAAGCCGGTAGCGGCTGCTGTACTGAATAATGTGCTGTTCCTGCACCGGGGAAATCTCCGGTGCAAGTAGGCCGGACAAAATACTGGCCAGACGGTGGACTAGGGAACCAGCCCACATGAGGTGCGGAAAGTGTACCAATCACCAACCGACCCACCTGATGCATCTTCTGGGCCCACAACCAACCTTCTGGTGTGCTGGACGGCCGTTCGGTCCCCGAGGATGATCGTGTGCGTGCTTGAAGTCGAATTGCAGTGCTCTATGGCGGTCATCATGTGCGACAGGATAGGCATACAGTCGGTGTTCTCGTACCTGTGTTTTCGCCAATCCGAACCCGGATATCCAGGTTTCTTCCGGTTGGGGAATCGTGAAGAACCTGAGTAAGGACTTCGTTAAGCTCTCTGGCCAAGCGCGGTGTACTACTTCCAAAGCTCGGTGCATCTAGCTGTAAATCTACCGGGAAGACAAGTTTCCTGTCGAGCTGAGCCTTCACGCGAACTGAGGGCAGTGCAATACGTTCTATACTTGTGAGCCTCCACCAGAACGGAATTGCAAGGATGATCAAAGTCCAATACGACCCTAGAACGAGCCTTTTTGTTTTTGCAGACTCGAAAGGAAGCCTCTGAGGGTCCTTGAGGCCATGGCTCAGGCTAGCGGGGGCCGGGTCCATCACACGTCCAGTGAACTGAGAGCAAGTTCGAGCACGGCCAGCGGAGTTTCAAACGCACTCTGTCTCCTCGTCCACGCAGCGTTCAGAGGACGATCGGTAGGACTTTACTTTCATCGATTTTCGACTACTTTCGACTCGCAGTTTCACGAATCGAACCGCACCTCAGCGGTTACAGTGTTTCGCCAATCTCAGGACTTCTCGGCGCTCATTTCTCGAGCCAAACCCCGTCGCATGTCCTCAATCAGCTATGGGCAGTTGTCTCCAGCGGGAACATCGCTGTCTCACGAATTTCGTCGACCTCCACCTGCCTTTTCACCTCACGATGTTAGTCGAATTAAATACCTTGTGTCTTGTATCCCTCAAAGCTTTCCCATAGCATTTTCCTCGCTGCAGGTCTCCTTCTCCACCACATGCAAGGAGGCCCATCTACGATAGCTATAAGCCTCGAAACGGCGGATATTATGATGATCACCCCAACACCTACCGGCCAAACGTCTACAGACCCGACTATAACCGTAGTCCGTCTCCCCCTCGTTACGACCGCGCAAGACCACCAGACCTTCGTCCGTGGGACCACACCCCTCGATGGCCGTATAAACGATCTTCTCCGAGCCCCCCATCATGGGATAAAAGTCGTCGTGATACCCTAGCCGAAAGGATGATTGAACCTCCAGAAGTTTGGAAACAACCACATTTCGATAGACCCGCTCGGTATGGATTATGCATTGTATCATCAGAGGTAAGGATGTCGTAACACTTGGTGTTTTGTAGATTGGATTCCACCCTCGATCGATATGTTGATCGTCGACAACAATCCTCACGAGACCTCTCCCCACAAAGGCCTGCTCCGCGTTCAGGCTTCGTATCGCATTATGACAGTTACCGTCCTCCCCAAACAGTCCATGCTGTGCGCGATCATGGGTCGTTTTCGCGGACTGCCGACACATACCGACCTCAGTACTCGGACGATGCTTGGCCGTCATCTCACAACGGTGATAATGTTAACCACCAACGAAAATCTAGCTTCCATGATCGGGCGGATGAAGGCTCGATTTCGAGTACTCCTTCTCGTTTACCCTCTCATCCCAAGTCACAGCAGCGCTCTCCCCCACCTCGTTCGCCCACTGGAACAGAAACGTATCGAACTAACCCAAGACAATCCTCAGTCATTGACAGTGGTCACCGATCCCTCTCTTCAGCACCCCATTCTCGAGCAAGCTCTATTTTTCGAGAGGATCCCGATACTAAATTCGAATCTCGATCGTCGTCACGATCGCCCAGGCGTTCTAGATCCGGTATCTCCGAATTCGGCGAAGAGTCTGCTCTTCTTCCCCAGTCATCGAACCAACCAGTGCAGGAAAAGGTACCTCCCCGCGCTACGAACGAGGTGCCGTTATCAGGAGATGACAATAATGCACCATCAGAAGGTTCTAAAACCCTGGGAATGGATGTGCATGTTTCCGCCGGCAAGCAGTTGTCTAGCCACGAGACCATGTACATGAATGGCAATTTTAAAGAGTCTCCGGACCGTAATGGTTCACGGATCACGACCCCTGAAATGGTGTCTTTCGGCGACGCAATACTCCACAGTGGTACGTGCGGTCAGAGGATCAAGACGGTAACACTCCTGACCATGCGTTTCAGAACCGCATCTTGAAGTACTGACACTATCGGGGAAAACAGACTCCGCGATCATTGATTCACTTCGCCCATCACTTGGAGATTCAAAAGCCGGTTCCGTATCCCTAGAGCCGTCTGCGAGCAAAGAAGGTGCTACCTGCGACATTCCTATTTCGTCTCCTGAAGAAGACGACTCCTCAGAACCTCCTCCCCCGTCATCCACAACAGCCCCTTCGCTTGTCGTACAAATACCGGAAAAGGAGTCTGACGTCATATCAAGTGCACTCGAACCCGGATCGGACATTGACCACATGAACGCGGTTGCGCCGGTTGCCAATTCGTTAAGAATTGTCGTTGGTGATCCGGACAACTTCACACCAGTCTCGGCTACAAGCCGCCATGTCCTTTGCCAACCTACGGAACTCAAGTCGACTCGAGAAGGGGTTCGAGTTGTCTTAGTCAAGCGTCTCCTCCACGATCGCCAATCGCGTGCTGAACGGGTGTTCCCTGTGCTCCGAGCAAATCGGGTGGTATCGCACTTGAACCTTCCTCCACCTCCTGGAAACCAGACTCGTCACTCAGAAGAACTCATCGCTGCAAATTCTTCAGGCAGATTGACCGCACACCAGGCAATTCGATCATCTTTGGTGGATCGATTTGTAGAACGCCAATCTGAAATTGTGGAAAAGTCTCGCAGGTTGAAGGCTGAATATTTGGAGCTGCATGAGCGATGGCTAGAGCATTGTGCACGGCTTGATGAAGGACAGAAGAATGGACTCCCGGAGGAATCCACGGTTCCATCTAGTGGCAGGACAACTCGGCGCTCGACTGCAGTCATGGGAGATGCCGTCCGTTCAGACCTGGAGATGGAGCAAATCATTGCCAGCTTAGGTGTCGAGGAACTCACCGATCCTAGCTATCTCGCAATCAGGAATGTGGCCAAAATTCCAGACATGATCTCTGTCAGCGAGGGCTCTGTGCCCTACCTATTCGATGACACGAACAACATTGTGGATGATCCATCCGAATTTTACGGCGCCTCTTCAGGTCAAGATTATTGGACTGAGGAGGAGCGTGACATTTTCCTTGACGAGTTTGCTGCGCACCCAAAGCAGTTTGGTCTCATTGCGCAGCGGCTGGCAAACAAGACGCCCGCCCAATGTGTCACGTATTACTATTTGCACAAGAAGCAGGGCGTCGACTTCAGAAAAGCTGTCATGCAATACGGCAACAGTAGACGTCGCAAAAACGGGAGAGCCAGCAAGCAGAGGGGCAATGCCCTTCTGGCGGACATACGTCGTCATGATGACGAGGTTTCACGCATCTCACCTGTATCGCTCAACGAAACTACACCAGCTTCCGGTAACAAGCGCAAGCGAGCGGTTGACCGCAGCAATGGCGAATCCAGAAGATCGAGTGCGTCTAGACGAGGTGTCATTCAAACAGAAGCAACGTCTGCTGGAACCACGCCTGATCCTGATGCAGAGCAATCAAGGAGAAGACGCAGGATTGCGATATCCTCACGAGCTATAACAGTCGTCACTGCTGATGAAGCGGCCAGCGAGGATGTAGCTGAATGTTCGGTCTTAACATGACATATGTTGCTTGAGAAGCGTGGACAGGCGTATATTGTACTAGGGTTTACCGTCTGCCTTCAACCATCATAATGTGATACCCGAAGTTGGTCTTGACAAGTGGGGACAAAACAGGCTTGTCCACCGTCGATGGTGTCAGCATAAACGCTGCGTCTTGGAAGGCACCCTGAGCTGCTAGTTAGTATCATATAGCCGCATTAGAAGCGGTGCCGACGTACGACCATCGATCCTCGGGTCATCCAGCCAAGGCTCCCTCCGGCTGAAACCGCATTCAGAAAGTGACCTAAGAGACATAGGATGGACACGAATACCTTTGGCTTTGTCTTCAGAGTACTCTTGGGCAACTTTGTCGAATCGCTCGCCCCCTGAGTATGGTTAGTACAACCAAAGATCAAGCAACATAATATACTTACCTGTATCTTCTCCAGAGCTTCCGATGCCTTTGAATGCTTCTCACATAAGATGTGACGAACGT
>JBBPME010000210.1:0-37315 GCA_038090155.1 Rossbeevera pachydermis
ATTCACCGATTCAGATTGGGCATCTAATCCTCTCTCTCGTCGCTCTCAGACCAGCTGGTTCATTAAACTAGCTGGATGCATCTTCAGCTGGCAATCACGCCAACAAAATCACATGGCTTACTCATCCACCGAAGCTGAATATGTTGCTCTATCTGATTGCAGCAAACAGATTGTCTGGATTAGAATGATCATGGAAGAAATGGGCTACAACTTAAAGCCTATACCGATCTGTGGTGACAACCAAGGTTCCATATTCATGGCAAACAACCCTGTTACAGAAAGTTGGTCTAAACACATTGATATCCGATGGCATGGCATCTGAGACTTTGTCAAGGAAGGCCTCATCAAGATTTTCTTTGTAGAAGGTACTAAAAACCCTGCTGACATGTTTACCAAGAACCTAGGTATAGAAGCCCTTACAAACTGCCGGCGTCAACTTGGCCTTGTTCTCTATGACAAATCACAATCCTAAAGGGATCATTCACTTGCTTACGTGCTCAGAGCAGCTGCTTAGCAAGGGGGGGTGTTGAATGAACATTACTTCATTCTACAAAGTGTAATACTTACAGCACTAGTATTACGTAAGCACATGTACATACATCCGCTTACCTGACTGAGTTTAGAATAACATCTTGTATTCAACCACAATGTGCCAACCTCAATCCATTAGAACCTTCCTGGTAAGCCTAGCCTTCTGTCTGGTCTACTAAGTGTAAGCGCTGCTGTATGGCGTGCTCTCACTCCATCAACTCCCACCACTTCCTCTTGCCCATGCCCACACCCCTCCCTCTTGTGCCACAACAAACACGATAGAGATGTTGTTGTTGTTGTCTCGCCCCTCACCTACCTCTTGCTCTTGCATGCGGCCCACTACCCCTCTCACCTCTCGCCCTCGCCCTCACACCACAATGTGCACGTTGGAGACAACAACAACAACAACAAAATGTGTTGTTGCCTTGTTGCCACTCTTGCTCTCGGCCCACCCCCCACTCTTACCTCTCGCCCTCGCCCTCTCTCTCTCCCTTGCACTGCGCACATGGACCTGACCGGGACGACGACCCCAGGCCACAATGCTGATGCAGATGACAACGATGACAACTGTTGAAAGTGCCTGTGACACTCAATGGCTGCTGCATGTATGGTAGGTTGGCAGAGATCAAGTGTAACCACTTTGAGTCAATAAAGTCTAGTAACAGAGGCTAGACAGAGCTTTAAATAGCTGGTACCACTTCTGGTACAAGCTCAGGCCTTTTGCTCAGTGGTTTATCACTCGGTTCAACAACAACAATGCAGCATCCCAGTGATGGCGACTGGGACAACAGCGGCAATGATAACGTCAATGTCAACGGTGTGCCATGGCAACAGCAATGGCAGCAACGATGACAAGGCACACCACAACCACAATGCTCCAAGGACAAGGATGAGGTAGCGGCAGCAGGTCACAGTGACACCATGAATGACAATTAGGTTATTTTTTATTTATGTTTCGTCTGTATGTAGTTGGTAGAATGAAAGGGAAATAAGAAAGAAAGGGGCACCTGAATTAAAGACTAGAAACTAGCCAACTAAGATTTTGCCCTTCAGATAAAAGCCTTCACTTAAAAGTAGCATGTAGCTCTTCACTTAAAGCTAGGATCTCAATGTTCACTTAAAACTAGGATCTCGACCTTCACATAAAACTAGGATCTCGACCTTCACAGCTGGGCCGAAGGTCCAAACACTGGTGAAATGGCTCGTTTCTTTGTTAATGAAGGTAGTGTTGGAATGACCAAGTAGTACACGAATTACTGTGTCTGCAGCACCAAAGTGACCAAACATCATTAAGCAACGCCGTCACAGTACTAATGGTCCCATATCTCCAACAGTTCAACCGCAATACCCTTCCAACACTCCAATTCGCGAGCACGAATATCGATCTGCATCTCTGCAGCGATTCGTCTGTACCCCACCGGTCGACGGCTCTGTAGCGGCTTTGCGAATAAAAGTGCCCTGAATCCATCTTCCAGGTATGCGATTACCTTGAGTGCCTTGGTATGTTCGTCTCCCCCGCTGTGCTCGATCTTCTGGTCGAGCTCATAGATCCACGGATAGACAAGCACGATTCTTTCCTGCTGCCAGTCGGAAGGCGCGTGCTTAGTTGAGAATTCAAAAGTCCCGAGAGCCTCGGTTGAGGCAATATACAAAGAAGCACCAGGAACAGTTGACTTCAAGTTGACGGCGGTGACAGAGATTGTGATGCAAGGAAGCTTAAGCTTGCGGTCTTGGAACGTGAGTGAACCCTTCGTAACCCGGGTGAGGGCATTATAGATTTCAAGGATATGTTGCGTCGGTAGCGCAGGTGGAATTCGGCTGTCGACTTCGTTGATATTTGGCAGTTTGTACGGATCTTGACCATAGACAGAGATATCGGCAGGGAGAGCACTGTTAAAGCGTTTCGAGGACTCCCCAGACCAATCGAGCACCGTAACGTCCCCCCGCCGGTGCACAATTTCCTGCAGGAGTAATCCGAGCGGGACTTCAGCGTCAGGCTGAGCGTGATCCACGGCTATGTCACTTTTGAATATTCCAATCAAAGAGTACGCGATGTCGACTCGTTGGGTGGCTTGGCGATTTGACGCCAAGCGGAGCTTTTCGCGAACAGAAAGCTCTTTGGGATGGAAGTGGGCGAGAATATCTTCTGTGATACCAGTGGCTCCAGCTAGCTCTGAAATGATATCAGGGGACTCCTTGTGATTATCGCTGTCATCCCCGAGGTACAACTGCCATGTCCGGGAATAGAATCGAATAACTTTTGGTGCGAGAAGTTCCTGTAGCGTCCACGCGCGGAACATCCACCGATTATCCTTGAGTAAGAGCGACCCTCTGGGTTGGGAGCCAGGATTATCGGATGGGTCGGCGAGGAGGATGAGGGTGAGCGCCGAATTATTGTACCAGTTGTACATTGACTTGATTGACATGTCTAACTTCTTGGGGTCCGTTTTGTCGATACAGCATGTATCGTTCCACGCCCATAGATAGGTTTCATAGTCATCCCGGACTGTCTCGCAGAACTTAGATACCTTCTTGTACTTTTCGGCGATAAGGGTATCATAGACCGAACTGCCAGAGACGTCATGGAAGAGCGGTTCTTCCTTTTCCCATGTATGAGACAGCATGACATAGCGGAAATAGTTTTCGACTGTTGCCTCAATCTTGTCCGTCCGTAGCACCATACTCTGGGACATGGACGAGACCAATCCATAAAAGGTGGAGTGCTGCTTGAACCTCCGTTGTTGCTCGTCCTGATCGCAAAGACGACCATCCTCGACGTGAATGAGTATAAAGGGAGATTCATCCATAACTCGTTTCGTAATTCTGTCGATTTCCGCGAGAGTCTCGAGATAACACTTGTTCAACTCTGTGGGGCATAGTCATCACTATACATCCTGCGGATCGGTATGGTAGATAATTACCGTCAACTTGTGGATCGCTGATCAAAGAAGACATAACACTCAATGCGGCGCATGCTTCCTCGTAACGCTCCAGCTCGTGCAATGCCTTACATTTCACATGATGTCCAGCGATGTGCGACGAATCCAGCTGGATGGCCTGAGGCAGACTTCATTGAGAACCATCTGAGCAGAAACGCAACGAAAATATTACCCATTCCGCATCTGTCTTCGCATCCTTCCACGGTCCGTTTCTTGCTTCTGCCTCGCTTCTCCGAGTGAAGAGACGAACAATACAATTGGGATTACGGCGCAGTGACCCCAAGCGCCGTAGAGTCGCCTGATCTTTTCCAATATCCTCCATTGAAATGCGTCTGTCCAAGACATCTAATGCGGAAAGCTCAATAACAACAAACGAAATTTTTTTATAGTGGAACTGACCCGAAGGACACCCAGTGAGGGCCAATGCTTCAGTGTACCAGGCAATTGCCTCATCGTGCTGTCCATGAGCGGTCGCCTCGTCAGCAAACCTCTCTAAAATGGATCGAAAATGTCAATTGGGAATAACCCATGTGAACGCAAACAATCCTTACCACTGAGCAAGCTAAGCTTTGTAGTCACAGCTGCCATCTCCTCACTGATGTCTTTCTCTCCCACGGAAAAGTAGTTCATTGCCGAAAGATGACTTGGCTTTATTTCGTACAAGGTTCGACATCTCAGTTCATGGATGTCGGAAATCAGACCGCGTAGATTCCAGTCGAACATCTTGTATACACCATGTTAGCACGCCGCAAAAAATGCCATTCCAAGTAACTTACCAGTGAAATAGTTCTGACTTCAGTGACTGGGAGAAGCGGACCTAGATCAGGAATTGCGTCCAGTAACTCCTTTACTTTCCTCAGGTCTTCAGGTTTTCCTTGGTCCATGTAGTGACGTGCCCGAAGAAAATGTGCGCGTGCCTATATCTAGTTGGTTAGCACAACTCACCCCCACGTGTCATTGACTTGGCTCACCATAACCAGTTTATCCAGCGGGTCGGTGGCATTGTCAATCTGAACATCGAACCGCGGGGGGTCAAGAATGGCGATGGACTGGACACGCACAACTCAGTAGCTGAATAGCACGTCTGAATGATACGAGTTACCTTGATGGATTGAATAAAACGCTTTGTGTCATCACTACAGAAGCGGAGTGCAGAGTCAAACGGATCCGTCTCCATACCAATCCCTGGCTCTCCCTGATATGCAAGACCCTTCGCAACGTAAATTATCAGCGGTGTTGGCTCACCGCACGACTATATGGGCGGTTGAGTTAGCGATATACCAACTCACCGGGGCGAAACTGCATTACCATTGCAAAATTAACATCATCTATCGCACCATCCCGGCTGTTCAGGCGGACACGAAGGAGGGCGCGGTTGGCATGGAGATACCCAATCAAGCTGTCGGGAGCGTGTTCCTCGATCTGATTCGATAGTATTTCCTCGGCCCGTTGCAAGTCTCCGCTCGCCCATGCATCATATACTTCGTTACTGATGTACGTAAACTGCATATGACAAAAAGCAGGTGAGTGAAACTGAGGCTTCGTTAGGAATGAGCAGCTCACATGCTCCTGCTCTCTTACCAAGGGGGAGAGGCGCTGAGGAGAACAGTGAGAGTGTTGTATGCATTGCTGTTTGTAAACTTACACGGCTCAGGGAAAACTTGACAGACGAGAGGCCCCAGATACGTAACTTTCTTTCGTCCTCTATGGTGGCAAGACGACTATTATCCGGCGAGATACTGAATAAACGTGCCCTGTTACAGGAGAGGACTCGGATGGGTGTAGAGAGAGAGATGTCGCATATATCCCATATGTCGATGCCAGAAGTACGAGATGAAGCAGAGACAAGGTATTGGCCATTGTGGGTAACACTCAGAGTGGATATATTGTCTTTGAAAGGTACCTGCCACCGACTGAGAAAAGATTGCGTCGTGATGTCAAAACACTTGATGGAACCATAAGTTCCACCAATAAAGAGTCTTCGACCATCAGGGGACCAAGCAAGTGAATAGGTCGTTTGATCGATTGGTACGGACCCCAGCCGTGCCCCGGTATGACTGTGCCAGATGTCGACAGAGGAATTGCCCCGACCGACTATATGGCGAGTGATTCCAAGACGATCACCCGCGGGTGAGAATTTGACCGATGAGACGGGAAAAGCTCCTGAACTTAGAGGGTCAAGCAGACACTTTTGTGTGAGCAGAGACCAGATGACCACTTCCCCAACATCCGACCCGATTGCAACACGCGTTGAGTCGGGTGACACATCTAGTGCTTTGATGTTTCCATTAGCCTTCAGCTCCCCGAGCTTCTGAAACGAACAAGTCTTCGTGTCCTCCAAAATGATCACCTTGCTGTATTTGTCATTGGTGATGATGTATTTTCCGTCCTTGGAAGCAGCTATGGAAGCTACTGTAGCACCCTCGTATTCGAATGGTCGCCCCATCTCCTTGAGTTGACCGTTTCCCGGGACCCAAATCCGAATCTTATTAAGCAGGGCGTGAAAAGAGATTGTGACGAGTCTCCCATCGGCGAGAAACACCAACGATGACACCCGGTCGCCAACTTCGTGTGCAAATAAGGAATCTGGAAATTCAAACAAGTCAGTAATCACGTTGGGGTGTGCATAAAATGACCATACCCTGAAACCATGCCTGGTTAGGATTTTGCTGTTCGCTATTGTGGGCCACACCCTGCGCAATGGAGCCAGGGGTTTCTGAACCGGTGGTCAGTGAGTCCAAACATGTGCGTGATTCCCGCGCACCGTTTGTTGATTTGCGCAGGTACCGGGCGGCTAGCAAAGTGACAACCAAAACCAATGCTGGAGACATATAACCAGACATTGAACCGGAAGTAGAAAGTCGTGGGTGCTATGGTGGTAGAAGAACGAATTTCCTCGTGTAGCGTTAGCCTACTACCTGGCAGACGCCATGAGGTGCTGACTCAGCGGTCATTCTGAGCTAGTCAGATACTGTCGCCGATCTTCAAAAGGCTATCAAGAACAAGGAACCAGCTTTTCGTGACTTGGGTACACGCGCTCTCGCTCTCTACAAACCCAAGCTTCTCGTATCCAAACCATATAAAGAGATTCTCAGCACACTCATCCTGAGTTGTTGGACGCGGTTGATGAGTTTTTCCGGTGCCGCCACCGAGGCGTGACATCCATATCATAATCCGAGCTGACCCTCGTAATTGATCCTGGTTCCTGTCCTTCAGATACGCCATCGATGATCCATTGTTGGTCGCGAGGCCTGACTTTCAACGACAGTTTTCAAATCTCGATCCGGCCATGGGAAGATACCGATCGATTTACATCCCGGATCAAGGGCGCCAAACCCAGTCTGAGGAACGTGGACGATCTTATGCGCTTATACATGATATCTGGAGATGAGAACGAGCTCCAAGAAAGTCTCAACAAGACGGATGACTGGGAACTGCTCAAAGGAGGTGCTTTGGCGCTCAATTTCCTCGGTGTACCAGTCCTTGCCCCTTTACGTGTTATTGTCGATGTTCCCTCCGATAGTCCAACCCTTTTTCAGCAGCCAAGTGAGTATTTTGTTTCGCAGGCTCTGAATATCTGACCAATACGCTGCCTGAAAATCAGCAACCAATTCATCATGGCAGCGGCTTAGATAAATTTAAGGATATCAGTAAAGAATTGGAACAAGTTCGAAGAGTCCGATATCCGGAGGAACCGGATAGAGGAAATCCGGAACCAGCCAGAGGAGAGGTTGGACCGAAAGCCATGTCTTCCCAAGGATGTACGCGTTTCCTCTATTTACCATCTGTTCGATTTTGACGATCAGTGTAGCTACCTGCAGCGGATAAGTCACGCATTCCTGAAAGCCATTTTCAGCATTCCGAGGGCTCAACCGCCGAAGACGGATCTCAGGAGGGGGTGCGCGAGGCTGACCTGGCGGAGGTGATGCTTACCACGTTTTACATGGCACCTATCAAGTGGGAAAATTTTGGTCGCATGGGCATCGTAAAACTCCCTATAAGGAACCGATGTTCCTTTACCCATTCCTTGCCATGAACGTGATGGATGTCGCTATGGAGTAAGTGCTTAGTTGCTTTCCACCTTCCATATTCAAAGTCTTTGCAGGAACAAAGAATTGCCTATCAGTGTCGTCGTGAAACGTGAAGAAGAAGAAATATACCAGTATCATCCTAGGAGTGACTTTCTCATCCATGGATCCCGTCTTCCCCTGCTGCTTGTGGAGGTTAATTCTACAAAAAGGACTAGATGGCCTACGGATCTTGTCCGGATGCCTACAACGAGGGCTTTTATCCTCCGTTTCGCAAACAAGTTTGTGGACACACTCCAAAAGAAGGAATTTGTCCTCTGCGCCATGTATATTTGGGACAACGGGGAAGTTAGTCGCTATACTTTATTTCAGAAGGAGGCCGATGAAATGGTATGTACTGTTGTAATGTGACAAACAACTCGGAGGTTCAGTCGTCGCAGGTTTATTACAACACTTTGAGTTTGTCGTTGACAAAAGAGAATGATCGCGTCAAGTTTGCACGCTATGTGTACAACCTTCTTCACGTGGAATTAGACCACCAAGACTGGATCGCGGAGAGCGCAGTTCGCGAGCTTAATGATAAGGTCGAGGGAAGCAACTTGAAGTACACTCGGACCACGAACCCTCGTGGTAGTAGGAAGCTTGCTCGTACGGATAACAATGACGATGATGATGGGAGTGGAGATGGCCACGCACAGCTTAGAGCACACGGCTATGAGGTGAAACCAGAAGTTATTGTGGATGCTAGCGGCGGCGAATGGTCGTCACTTCGCAAGGTCCTGGAAACCTTTTTTTTTTCTTATTTGCCAAGCTCACGCTTGACCCCAGACACCAGACACCAGACACCAGATCATATCCTCACAGTGTATCGACCCACGAAGCCAAACGAGGAATACATCGCGAAGGAAGTTTGGGAGGAATCGAACGAGCTCGAAATCTTCAAACTTCTATCCCACTCAAGTCTGACCTTGTCATCTCGTTGGTCGACTCATTCAACGGGTGGGCCATTCTACCAAAAATGGCCACCGTCCAGGATTGCATCGATTACTGGATCGTTCCTGAAGTATTTGAAACTAAAATTTCCCAAGTTTGCCTGGGCCTCATTCAGGGTGTCGCGTATCTTCATGAGCACCGTATCGCTCACAGGGATATTAGACCGAAGAACCTTGTTGTCGATAGGAACTTCAACTTGAAAACCATCGACTTTGATATTGCAATGCGAGTAAAGGACGAGGACGAGGAGGTCGACGAACAGTGCGGAACCCGGAGTTGGATGGCCCCCGAGGTCGAGAAGAAGTTGAGGCACAGTCAAATCAAGGCAGACAGATGAGCTTGTGGGGAGGTTATTCTGTTCCTACTTAACAGGTTCTCCAAAGAAGATGAATCCCTTCTGGTGTTTGCAAGGGACCTGGTGGCGCGTAATCCTAAGGAGCGGCCATCTTTGCTTGCATGGAGCAAGTATTTGGCTCTATCGGACGATGGGAATGTAGGGAATACCGATGCAAGAAGAACCTCACAGCCTCGACGGGACCGAGTGGACTCAAATGTCAATGGAGGAAACTTGAAGCCCCCGAAGAAGCAGAGACTTGAATTCTAGGTTTCGCGCCCAAATTACAAGGATTCGAAGTTCTCCCTAGTGGTCGGTACATGGTGGTCATGGACGATCTTTATTGGCCGACTTGCCCGACACCGCGTGGCTCCCTGGATCAGTGTGGGACGACATCGAAATGCAGCTCAAGACACTGCACGCTCGGCAGCTGGTCCATTGCGATATACGCAAGTCGAACATCTTTGTCAATAAAGATAGGACGAAATCCATGATCATCGACTTCGACTGGGCGGGGGTAGAAGACTCCGTGCAATATCCACCTAATTTTGGACGTAGAGATCACAGGATGCCAGGTCCGGGCTACCTATCAAGGCCGCTCATGATCTTGATGCTCCGTTTCATTACTGAAGCATGGGCCGACAAGACTTTGTAACGATGTGTACCACAGCTTCAATACCGTATGTATACAATATCCAGTTGCTCGTCCTATTGGTGCTTGAACTGCGCAGACGTCCAGTCCTCTGTCGCAGGCGATGAGGGCGGGGGGCACATCATACTCGTATCGTATGGCAGTGATTGTACTATGCTAACACCGACTTCTAGCCCATAGTCATTGATGATGCCGTGCGGTGGTGGGTGCTCGACCATCGCTTCCAGGAGTTGCAGGGTCACCAAGTAGTGAGTTTGGGGATCCAAGTGAATAAAGGTATGTCGGAAATACCTCGCGTCTCAGGTCTTCACCCGCATACTCTTCCTCCATCTCTTCTGGATCGAGCAACACCGTGCCCTTGCGAAATATGTCACCCTGCTCCTCGACCCAGCTCTCTGACCTAAAGGTCCCGATTAGAAAATCAATATTGCCTGACTGGAAACAAACGTACTTTCACTTTTCAATCACGTTTCAATAGGTGTATACCAGACTGGAAACAATGAGCACAACATACTACACACAGAGAGACACGACGTACCCAAAGATCATTTGCTCGCAGATCAAGCCTCCGAAGCGCTCCTAATCGTGGCAAAGAATCAGCGCACGAACCGTGTCCAATAATGTGTTCGAGCCGTTTTCATATTGCGCCGGTGCTCCATTCATACCTATTCCCTCGGCCCTTGGTTGGCCTGGTGCTATCATGAGGCTGCCATCCAAGTTGGAGGTGGTGATGGGGACCGGCTGTCCCATGGCGTGTTAGGAAACGACTCAACCGGAGACTCGCGCTACTCGAAGAGAGAGCGAAAGTAAATGAGAATTCCAAAACTAAAGAGTTACAAACGACGAGTCGACTACTTAATTGGATATCAGTTTCCTGTGTTTTTCGCGATGTTATCGTAGCAAGGCTGCTTTACTAACTTCCTTCACGAAAGTGGTCCTACATAGAGTCCACACTTCTCCAACGATATTACGTCGAGCTTTCGGCGAGGATCGTGCTGAAAGTGTGTTTTCGGGTTGCCATGGCACGGACCTTTGTACATCAGAAAGTCGCAGTCTCGTTTTCTTCCGTTTTTCGGTCCGACCGGCCCCGGCCTGTCGCAACGCGGCATGCCCGAAACAATCTGTGTGAACTGCCTCACTTTTCAGTTTTCCGGTACTACTACCAGTTCCAACTAGATCGCCTATCACATACCAGTGATACCACGGCGTCTTCGTATTAATGGAGCTAGCATACGGTGAGCACTCGAACGATTCTGTTGCCACGAAGCGCACTCAGTATCTACTTCTTTGCAGCCCAATCGTCCGACCGTCGGTACAAGCAGCAGCTTGCCAGGACATTGGCAGACCTCAACAAGGCTGTTGACCTCGGGAAACAGGCACTTGATCTTTGCCCCTTAGGGCACCCAAACCGTTCCATGTTTTTAAACAATGCTGCGATTCGTTACTCCGTTCGGTACCAGTCACTTGGGGAAATGACGGATCTCAACGAGGCCATCACCCTTGGCCTACAGGCACTCAACCTTTGCTCTCCAGCAAACCGGAATCGTTCCATGTATTTAAACAACGCTGCATCGTATCTCTCTGACCGGTACAAGTGGTCTGGGGAGGTGGCGGACCTCAGTCAGGCTATCGTCCTCGCGCAGCGAGCACTTGACATTTCCCCGCCTGGAGACCCAAGTCGTGCGGTGTACCTGAATAGCGTCGCGATACATCTTTCTGATCGGTACAGACGACTTGGAGAAATGACGGACCTCGACGAAGCTATCGTCCTCGCGCACCAAGCGCTCGACATTTCCCCACCTGGACACCCAAATCGTTCGGTGTACCTGAATAGCGTCGCATCCTATCTCTCTCATCGCTACAAGCAGCTTGGGGAAAGGATAGACCTGAATGGTGCCGTAGTTCTTGGGCGACAAGCGTTCGACATCATCCCACCACACCATCCAAATTATCCTGTTTATTTGAACAACGTTGCAATATATCTCTCCAATCGATACGAGTGGTCTGGGGAAATATCTGACCTGGAAGAGGCCATCACCCTTGCGCAAACAGCCATGGATATATCCCCGTCATGGCGCCCAAATCGCTCGATGTATTTGAACACCGTTGCAACCTGTCTCTCTAATCGGTACCAGCGACTAGGGGAAATGGTGGACTTAAACGAGTCTATCGTCCTTGGGAGACAAGCACTTGACCTCCGCCCTCCAGGACACACAGACCGTGCGGTGACTTTGAACGTTGTCGCAAACTGTCTCTTCTATCGGTATCAACAACTTGGGGAAATGGAAGACCTAGACGAGGCTGTCATGCTCGGGAATCAGGCACTTGAAAATTCTTCCCCGGGTCACCCAGATCGTTCAATGTATTTGAGCTGTGTTGCATTATATCTCTCCAATCGGTACAGGTGGCTTGGGAAAATGGCGGACATGAACAGGGCCTTCATCCTCGGGCGTGAAACGCTCGACGTCTCCCCTGTGGGGCACCCAAGACGCTCATTTTTCCTTACCAACATTGCCACATGTTTATCTGAGCGGTACGACTGGTTTAGGGATTTAATGGATCTGAATGAGGCCATCCTGCTTGGGAACCAAGCGCTTGATCTCTGCAAATCAGAGAACCCAGATTATGCAAGAGCATCGGACATCGTTGCAAATTGTTACTCTCGTCGTTATCAACAACTGGAGGACTTGGCCGACCTGGACGAGGCGATTGCTTTTGGGAAACGAGCACTTCACATATGCCTGCCAGGGCACCCATATCGTTCAATGTATATGAACGGTCTCGAACATATTTCTCAGATCGACACAAGCAACTCGGGGAATTGACGGACCTGAACAAGGCCATCGTCCTTGAACGTCAAGCGCTCGACATCTCTCGGCCAGTATACCTGAACCGTTCGATGTATTTGACCAACGTGGCAATGTATCTTTCCGATCGGTATAAGCTATTTGAGGAAACGGCTGACCTCAACGAAGCCATCGTCCTTGGACAGACGGCACTCAGCCTTCGCCCACCTGGTCATCCTGATCGATCAAAGTCATTGGACCTACTTGCAACGTGTCTACATATTCGGTTTACTCGAACTCGTTCGAATGAATCCAAGGACAATGAAGATGCATTTGGTCTCTATACCGAGTTGGCGCATGACCCCCAAATCATCTCATCATCAGATATCTTTTCCAGCAAGAAATGGGCGAGCATGGCTGAAGAATGCCACCATCACACGACAATTCTGGCATACAAAACATCTCTTCGGGTTCTCACACGACATTTAGCCACATTTCCGCCACTACCCCGACATCTACAGAGCTTCAAGGACCTCGCTTCATCACTAGCGGTTGATGCACTTTCAGCTTGTCTTCGTGGGCAGGATGAAAAGACTGCAGTCGAGTTGCTGGAGCAAGGGCGTGGTGTGTTTTGGAACCAGGCATCTCGCCTCCGATCCCTGCTGGATGATGTTATTGGAGCTGGCCCTACAGGAAAGCACCTCGCAGACGAGTTCACTGGCCTGGCATCTCATATTCATGACATGATGGATGGATATGGTTCAAGTTTGTATCAGCGTGACCGACTGTATCGTCTCATGGTTGATCTGGAAACTGTGATCACTGACATCCGCAAGTTGCCTGGCCTCGCTCGCTTCCTTCTCCCTTCCCTGTTCCCCGATCTCCAGCATGCTGCCAGAGATGGTCCTGTCATCATCTTGAATGCGAGCAAATACACATGTGATGCACTCGTTGTCTTTTTTGACAGAGACCCTGTTCGCATCCCACTGCACATTACCAAACAGCGCGTCCAAGCGATGTCATCGAAGCTCCTATCTCTAATACTGGAAGGAAGACTTATGGACGTAAAGAATGATCTTGGACATTTCCTGAGAGCCCTCTGGGATGAGGTCGTCTCTCCGATCGTCGATTCCCTACTGACTATAGTTCCAGTTCGCTCACGTATCTGGTGGTGCCCAACTGCCGAGTTCATGCTTCTACCATCGCATGCAGCTGGCCCGTTTCGGAAGGGCCAAAGGAGTCTTTCTCGCATATACATCACTCTTACATTCCTACCCTGACTGCTCTCGTCCGTGCTAGACGTACTGATTCCCGGGTGGAGACTTCAATTCAAGAGAAACATTTTCTTGCTGTAGGTCAGGCCAACATAAGCGGGAATAAACAATTCTCCGTCGACAACGAACTGACTATCGTTGGCGAGCATATGCAAGGTCTCGCGACGTTCACTCGCCTCGAAGGTCCTGAAGCATGTATGTCCCGGGTCTCGGAAGAACTAAGGAAGAACGAGTGGGTTCATTTCGCGTGCCACAGTACCCCAAACATGAGAGCGCCGCCGTTTGAATCTGCATTCGCGCTCCATGACGGTTGGTTTACGATTGAGCGCATCGTCGGGATCGGGGGTTTCAGAACACTGCCGAGTTTGCGTACCTCTCTGGGTGCCATACCATGGTCGGGGACGAGGAAGGCTTGGATGAGGCGATTAATCTGGTGTCAGCGTTCCAGTTTGCGGGGTTCCGCTCTGTAATTGGGACGATGTGGGAGGTGGACGACGCGGAAGCGGGCAAGATCGCATCCAAATTCTATGAGAATATGGTGAATGAGTCTGGTCACCTGGATCATACCCGTGCGGCCTTCGCACTCAACAAGACAATGAACTCGTTAGTTGGTATACCACTCGATCAACGCGTTCTTTACGTACATGTCGGAACATAGCCTGGCGCAATGATTATATATATATGGCGAGAGCAAAGATGAAGCTTTGAAGTCAGCGGGTGATAAGATTGCGAAGCTTGAAGTTCTCTTGGATCAAATGTCACTTGATATCATATATCGTATGAATGAGTACAAGGGAAGCCGTTCATAATGTGGAGTATTTCGAGGATAGGTAATTACAAGGGGGTCACGGTATCTGATATCTAATACATAGTAGCTTTGCATGATAGGGAGACCATCAAGTAGAGAGCGCCCACGATACAACGTCCACGAACCCTAAAATGGTAGCCTGGAAGTTATCGGTACCCCGTGATGTTGCTGATAACGAAATAAAAAGGCATCACCGAGGTCATTCAGATAGCGGGGCTTGTCTGGATGGCCATCGGGGATAGTTTGCACGGCGCTCTCGAAACATTGGATGGCTCCATCGAGATCAGCGACATCGTGACACAGCTGAAACTGTCTCTGCAATGCGAGACCGAGGTTGTTTAATCTGCTAGGCTTGTCGAAGTAGGCGTCTGGAGTCTCGCGTGCGGCTCTCCTTAGATCCGAGATGAACTTCTCCAGCTCACGGTCACTTGAGCCTTCGAGTTGGGTACATTGATAAGTCTGCAACAGAAGCTCCGCGGCGTGATGTTCATAGGTACCCTTGTGGCAGATAGCCTTGAGCTCTTTAAGCCACTGGCATAGCTCATCTTGAACGGATACTTCATGCCCTGTGGCATAGTAATACAAAAGGGCTTGGCATAGATATAATAGCGTCATGGGCCGATCGGGGTGACCATCACTGCGCAAGTCGAGCGCTTCCCGAAGGCGTGAGGTAGAGTTATGGAAATCGTCGCGTGTGCCACGAAAACGGTCACTAAGAAAATGCACTTTCCCTACATTCGACAAGATGGCAGCGCGACATAAGTTGTCCTCTGGGCAATTGCGTTCCGCATTTTCAAAATGCTTAATAGAGGACTTGAGATCTTTTTCGCTGAGACTTTTATAGTAGCGAAGGAGAGCATGATGTCCCCTTTCAGTCTCGTCCACGACTTCTGGGGGTGCTGAACACTCTGTCTGCTCCAATAAGGAAAAGGTCCTTTAAAAAGGGAAATTATAGCAAAAAAGAAATAGTTGACTTACGCTATCATTAGCCCCATCAGACATCCAATGATCGCCATGCCATTCTTGCACACAAATGAGAAGCGATAGAGATGGGGAATCAGGTTCGGAAAATGTAAATGCTGCAAACATTTGAAGGCCCGCAACACAAATAAAAAAGAATGCAATTCTTACGACCGGTGTCATCGAGCAAATTGCATACGCATATTTCCAATGTACCTATTATCTTCCCTCTTCCAACTACTGGAGAATTTTCGAAGGTTGCACAGATATTCAACTGGATCCTGGATGATAAGTCAGATGGTCTAAAGAGTGATCAGTACAGCGGAAAGACTCGATGGTGACTGCTGACGCACAGATGGATCCGGTCGTTCCAATTGACAACATTTTCGTTAACCAGTGCGCGTTTATTTTCAGTCCTGGTGGACTTGCCCCCGACGTCAACGTGAACAAAGAATGCAACAGGAACACAGCCGAGACCGGAAGTGACATTTTCGGCACGCATGTCTAGGTAAGAGTTGTCACTCAAGGAAAAGGATGGCAGCAATGGATCATACGTGTAATCACAACCTGCGAATTCATAGTGGCAGAAGAGGGTTGCGGACTTGGAGATTCCAGTTTATCATCTGCATCGTCAGGGTTCTCACTAGTGATGCAGGTCGATTGGTGTACCGTCAAACGACATAAACGACACAGATAAACCTACAATTTGCTCCGTAGATACACAACTAAAAAGAAGTTTAACGATTGTCACCGAAATAGTAGCTGTAAACTTACCGCCGTCCTCATCAGGTTCGCATTCAAATGTGCGTTCTACATACTCGAGGAGGTCACTTTTCTCTATTATCTTCGACTCCGACTAGGCAAATGGTCAATACCAGAATACTGAATACACGGATGTTGTATGCCTTTTCCAACATCTTGATCCAGACATCATCATGAGAAATGACTACCTTTGCTTTGGGGTACTAATAAAAATAATCGGTGCCGTGTGATAACCTCAGTCTGGAGTGCAAACCTTTTGTAATAAATGGTCGTTGATGAGGTCCAGGTAATGGGGGGGCTATATAGCGAATTAGTCTATACAAACGGACGGTGAGTCGGCTAGGCGTGCGGACCTGAGAAAGTTCTGGGACCTGGGATAACTCCGAGCGATACCCGATGCCTGGATTAAATCAGCTTATTTGAATATCTTGTGAAAGGATAAAATGTCTCACTGATACGTGGTAGTGACTTGAAAAAATTATATAGGCGGAATAGATACACCAGACACGCAAGAAAAAATTGAATGCGCATGAATCCAACACTTTTCCATCCATTCACTTGCTCCACAACGGCAGTTATCGCTTCCCTTCTGACCGTCATCTTGAAGCCAATGATAAGGACGGTTTGGTTTTCATACTTGTTGTTCTGGACACAAGATTCATGATCCATGCTAAACGCGGGCTGCCAGTCGTATGCTAGAGGAGAGGAATCTTGATCACTCCCAATCGAGTTCTTTTCTGCTTCCATTACGCTGATGAGTTCGCCAATCTGACCTTCGTGAAAGGCTCCAAGAGTCCATGACGTTGATTTATACAACCCAGTAATCAAGTAGAGTGAGTCATCGAAGTCTGTGAGGGTGTTCGAGTTGTTCCGAACGGTGTCGCACCAACGAAATGCATGTTCGATGGCAAGATCCTGAAACTCATCCAATTTACGTCGGTTCCGGAGCTCCTTGAGGGTTGCGCCAGACGGAAGGATGAGTATGGCGCCTGCATGGGAGGTTGCGGTAAAGTTGTAGATGCCAGGAAGACTAAGGTGATATGAAATTAGAAATCGACCATTTAGACCGACCTGCACAAGTAAGTACCTCTTTTTACTAGGTTTCTGCAGGACGCCTGTGAAGATTTCTCTCTTGGGAATTCGTTTAGACTCAGTCAGGCCTTCTCTGAGCGCGATAGGCTTAAACTGAGGACCTCCAACGCGTGGGTCGCAGCATATGTTGCAGACGTCCACGAATTGACCATACTTGTCAACGTACCCAACGTCCCCAATCTCTAGCCCACTACTCTCATCAGTACTCCTCGGACTGGGGGAACGCAGAGGGTACCCGAGATTCTGCCGCAGGTAAGTTGCATACACGCCTTGCTGAGTATTCATTTGGAGTGTCTCCTGTGGAATGAACTGAGTGGTTTATTTCGAAGTGGGAAAGTGCAGGTTCAGCCGTATGCGTATGTAAGCAACTCTTTGCTGTTCGTGGAACCAGGTGGGCCCAGCGCCCCGTTGAAGATGCACGCCGCCGGTGGGCCTAGTCAACAGTGCTCACGACCACACTACTCATTGTAGTACTTACAGTGTGATGTAGTATGTATTGATTATTGGCGAGGCACGAGGCGAGTCTCAGTCTTCAGACACTACTGCCAGGTTGCCTCTACCATTTCGGCGCTTGTCAGAGCCTGTTTTCCACCTCAAGACCTCCAGACAGCTTGCCGCTCTGGTATCCGGAGCACATAGTCTCTGATAGTAACTTCTGTGAAGTGTTCCCAGCACGGCTAGAACGGAGGTCATTCTGCGCTGCCCACATCCTCCACACGGAGTGACGTCCAAACATGCACTTTAATGACTTAGCCCATTTCTCTGTCTTCTACCACGTCGCAGTGAGTGCGTTGCGCTTCGTTGCTCTTGTAATGTTCGTGCCCTGGCCACTTTCAGGCCCTCAAGCCTTCATGTTTTATGTTCAGGGCCCATATCCAGTCCCTTATATGTGATGTGTCGTTCAGCTTCGTTGCTCGCAACCCACCCCATCATTGCAAACATTATTGTTCTATCTGATGCATTACCGTCGGATACTTATATTGCGTGGGAACTCTGGGATCTGGGAGTTTATCGGCCGCTCGAGTCTGCACTCAACTTCCAAGTGTTGAACGTAAGAGCTCCAACCCACCGCTCCAACCCACCAAGTCACAAATCGACCTGATCACTGTTACAAATATCTCCCCAATATGACTCTTAACGTCTTAACGACTATAATACCAGTTCCCCAGGATGTACATCTAATCAATTTTAAATCTCCTTCCTGAACTGAGCTTTCTTCAGGACCAGATCAAGCCTAGAAATGGGCCGGTCGGGGTTAATCAGTGTGCACTTGTCCGAAAAATTCTCGCTCGTTACTCATATGAGTTTGCCCGTATGTAACATCGTTATTAGCTTCCTGGAAATTTCCCTCTATCGACGCCATTTTTGTTTGCCCTTCTGGGCTAATTCATCTACCTAGTGTTTCGAGAACTCCTTCAGAACGCTGATGATGCAAGATCTAACGAGGTCGTGATTCGTTTTGAAACGGCAGAGTCGGATAACAATGTAAGAAATTCTGTTATCGCATGACACATACATTTACTTGACCCTTTTTAGGCTGTGATAGTAAAATATTCCTTCGAGAACACTGGCAATTCGTTCACAAAAGAAGATTGGGACCGACTCTCGGAGATCGGTGTGTTATCTAGTTCTCGATGCATAGGCTTTTGTGTCCAACACGATCTATTCAGCACATGGTAATCCCTACTCAGGGAAAGTCGGTGCATTTGGTGTCGGTATGTTATATGTGCCTTAAATGTAGCGATCGGATAATATCCTGTGGCAGGCTTCTACAGCGTATTTTCTGTGACTAATTCACCTACTGTATTCTCCGGTGGTATGTCCCATTTCTCCTTTAGATATATATATATATTTGATACCAATTGCGTCTGAAGGATGGCAGATGGGGTTTGATTGGCAAGATGAACCGGGTCCAGTGAGGGATTACTAATTTTAACCGAGTCACCGTGTGCTCAATTACAGCTAGCTACGCTTCGAATTAAGCGAACATCCCGAATCCACGGGCAAAAAAGGCGCAACAATCAAGATTCCACTGAAGGAGCCTGCTGAAATGCCGGACATAAACAATTTTTTTCAGTTCCTTGCGACGTCGATCACTTTCATGGCATGCCTGAAGAATGTTCAAGTTTTTCGAAATACAGACTGCATCGGTTGTATCAGCAAATCTGAAAAGGATGTCGGTGGCAATATCGCTCTTCCTATTACGATGCAGCCAGTTAGCCCTTCAAGCATGAAGTTTCTGGAACCGATCAAACTTCAGCGTTCTCGTGGGTACTTTTTAATTGTGAGACGCTCTTCTAACCCTGCCATTGGTCCAGAATTCACTATCGAATACTTTCCATGCCCTAGTACTGAGAACCAGCCAAACGTGTCCTGCAAACTAGGTCTAAACATGTTCAGCCTCGAGGCCGGTGTCGAGCTAGACGGAAAACTCTCGAAAGAACTATCACGGTGCATTAAAGAGCAAGCTTCTCGCGTCGAGTATAGGTTGATATACGTGAGTCTTTCGTTTCGGATAGTGGATGTTAGTACACCTATAGATCAACTACACCCAGACCGGAAAGGAAGACTATGATAAAAGCTCCACAGATACGAAACATAGCATGGTATATCGAGAGCTTCGTGCTGATTTGGATGAGTGAGGAATCCTTGTCAAAAATTTCCCTTTGACTGATCTCAAGCTAGAGCATTGCGTTCGAAGATCTTCATTGTTGGTGCATCATATCTTTCCTGTCTACTGGATTTGTTAACGTGTTTTTCAGGGCCATTCTACTCGTCAAACAACAGGTGTCGGTGGCCACATGGAATCGCAGTTTATTCCAACCGTTGAGCGCGAATCAATAGATCTAGTGTACGTTGCTTTCCTAGCACTCGAATCAAATTACTCATTTGAGACCTAAGTGAGAGGAACATTGCTGGTATGTGCCTCTGGGTTTGCATTGATAAAGGCTAAGCCTGCATGACTTGCGTAGTCTGGAACAATTCATTATTGTATCTCGGAAGCTTCTTATCTCGTGTTGTCTATGAGTTAGAGCTTGACGATATTCAAATCGCCTGGGATAAGCTTGGCGAGTCGAGAGCCTCTAAAACTCCCAGTTTCAAACCACTTCATGAACGCTTCATCCATGTTCTAAATTTTTTTACCGTTCGCCCATCTACCCCCTCGCCAAAGGTTGCAGAGAAGTTACGCGAATCATTCTACACATGCTCTACAGCCCCACTGAGGCTGCTTTCTTCTGCTGGCATACGGAAAGTCTCAGACATCAGACTACATGATAGCCTCTGCGAGAAGTTCTTGAAGGACGTCCCGATGCTTTCATTAGACTTCAATGATCTAGCAGCAAAATTTGTCAAGGCCCAACCCAGCAGGCAGGAAATACAGCGCTTAAACCTCTCGGATGTCAAACATGATCTGGAAAAACATGCACTCAATCGTTCAAATGGAGAGCTCGTTACCTGCCTCCGGTGGATACTCCGCGAATGGGGGGCCATGCGTGCGAATGATCTCTTAGATGTGGCTCGTTTCCAGGACGGGGACACAATCGTCCCACTTTCATCCATACGACACTTTATTAATCACGGAAGAGATGGGACACATATCCCTCTGGATGGACCACTGCCTCGTTCGGTCTTACCCCACCAAATCACTCGATCGATTGCCCCCGCGGAGCTAGAGAAGTGTGGATGGAAAGAATTCACTGTCGTCGACTGGCTACGCCACGTCTCTTCTCAGGATGTTAGATCGGACAACGACGGAAAACACGACTTTGTTAAGTCTCCCAGTTGGGCCGAACTTGTTCTACGCTGTGTTTCCTCGATATGGACCTTGGGGGGTGAAATACGCAAGTTGGCTGAGGATGAACTCGCAAATAAGAGTTGCATTCCAACAACGCGTGGCTTATGTATACCAAAGGAGTCGTGTCTTCCTAACTCGAACACCACCGTATTTAATGACGTTGATTTCCCAATGGTCCAACTCCCTTCGGGCCGTGAAATAACTGGAGAGATGGTGCAACTCCTTACAGATTTAGGAGTCAAGAAACACCCACCCCTTCGACTCGTTTTGAAACAGTGAATTGTAGCATGTCTTTCTTGATACGTATGTCTGCTAAACACACATTTTTAGGGTGAAGGTGGAAACTTCCCTACTAATCGACTACCTCGTCTGCATGTTCAGTAGCCTCAGCGATACGGAGATCGAGGACCTGAAGTCGTGTTCCATTTTCGCCAAGAAGGGAAATAGAAATAATGATAGCGAGAAGAGCTTTCGAGCGAACCAGCTCTACCCACCAACGGAAGACTTTCAGAAACTCGGTTTACCTCTCATTGACTGGGGCAGGCGCTTGGAATGGCAGGACCCATCCCGTAAAGGTATGTCCTTCACTTCAGGGCTAAAATGAAGCTGGAGCTTCGCTTAGAGGTCAAAATGCTTTATCGTATTGGCTTGAATCGCTTCCCGCCACTGGAGGACATCATTAAGTTGGCACTGGACAGCAAATTCGGGGAAGCCGCTTTCGAATACTTATACAACAACCTTCAAAAACAGTACTCAGATCTATCCTTTGAGGATTTTCAACAGATTGCTTTTATACCCATGGAGAATATGGATGGCCTTGGTCTGGAGAAACCAGAGGAGGTGCGTGACACTGACTCTTACTGTACACTTGACCTCCTTCCTTAGCGCCTTTACACCAGATGTTCCTCGACAGGCGGTGGAAATTATTCTATCTTCCTGTCATACGGTCCGGATATCAGGAAAGCAAGCTCGAAGATCTAGGGGTTCGACGTCACCCCCCCTCTGCTTTGATCCTCCAACAGCTAGAGAAGTTAGCGGAAGGCTCATTGTCTCGTAAACCCATTGACGCAAGAAAGTTGTTTCAAATTTTATCTGAACATGTTTCAAGTAGGCTACGTCTTTGAATTGATAATCACTCAGGAACACTGACATTACATCAGGATTTCAAAGAACTGAGCTCGATCGCGTTTCTCTCTTGCGTATAGTCCCTTACTCCGATCACGAAGGCAAGGAAATGATGCTGGCTCCTGTCGAGTGCTACTTGGGACAGGTCACGGAACGCGACTTATACCAAAAGCTGTTTCACTTTATCAACCTTGAGGACGGGGAAAAATTCTTGTATGCTTGTGGTGCAAAGAGAGAACCCACCAGAGAAGACGTTGCGAAAAGGTTGAGCAACGACCCGGAACAGTTTTACAATCTCACCGGAAGGAGTTCCGAACGGTAAGGATATCATTACGTCTAGGCTGCTGGATGTTGAGAGGCACGCAGATTCTTGCAAGAGCTCCGTCACCTCGCTTCCGAGCACAATAGTATTTCCAACGCGACTATAGGAAAAATGAAGACCCTGCCAGTTTTACTCGGAATAATAAATCGACCAGAATGCGCCTACGTGTTGAAGAAGCCCAAAGAAATCGTCATAGTGGATGACGAGCGAACGTTTCAACTTTTTTCCGACTCGATCGTTACTGCCCCTCGAAACATGTCTCCTGAACTTGAAGGTGACAATATATTTTAGGTTTCCCAAGAAACCAAGCACTAATTGAACGTGAAGAGTTTTATAAGCTACTCGGTTGTCAGCTCCTGACAACAGTCATCAAAGACGAACCGAACCAATCCGGTAGTAAAATAGATGATCAAAGGACGTGCGATAAGTATAGGGACTTGGTTCTAGAGAGGCTACCCATATTTCTTCACAACTATCCACTTCCCGAGCCCGGAACTCCCGCTGCACGCTTTTCTGGTGCACAAGATCTTACTGTTAGGATATGGGAAGAGTTATCCGTCTCTAAAATTCTCACAGTTGCTAAGAACGCAACTACGAAAAATAAAAAAGTTTCTGCGACCACGATTTATAAAGAAAACACTATTCAGCTGTGGCTAACATACGGTATAGAAGAAGACATACACGAGTAAGTGTCTTCGTAGTCGATTTCTTTCAGTCATTTAGAACTAAAGGATGCAAAAAGCCTTGCGGTGTCTCTATGTAGGGCATTTCTCGGCACTGAAAACCCTCCCGATATCGAATTCCTTACGACATGCCTTTCTGAGAACCTTGATGTGTTGGAACGAAGGGGGTATGAAGGTTGGTTCGCTCTGTTTGAATTACTGGCAGCCAGTTCATCTATGATACCTAGTCGATCGCGATCGCCCACGTTTCAATGACTGGGGACTGCCTCGCCCGGCGAATTCTTCTACTAACAACGCTCAAGCGACTTCCATCGCGAATGCCAGCGATTCAACAGAGCAGCTCTGCATGACAGAAGGGGATTCCACGAGTGGAAAAACGCAGTCCACCACAAATCGGCCTAGTTTGGGAGGCGCTGAACGCACACCTCGTTCATGTACTGCATCTCCTGCGTCGTTCCCATCAGGCGGCTTTGAAGCGACTGCCAGCGGTAAGGAAGAAACATCCTGTGAAGTACGAGCACGTAAGAACCCCTCGACTCCTATACTTTGCCAGTCCCCAGAGTGAGTTATGTCCGCTATGAGTGTACCGACTCGTCGCTTATGCACTTTCCAGTCTCGTGATGCATCAGAAGCATATAGGTAGGCGGCCCGACAGTAAATTCTATCCAATATTTTCTCACGGACTGAACAGAGTCGACCATCGGGGCGGCGATCCAGGCATCTAGCGGATCCGGACTAAATCGGACGCCACTCATTCGCCATACCGATCCGAAGGTGAACCAATTCCTGAACAGCTACTGTGGTATTTCTGCGTTGGTCGATGATTTAAGGCCTCTTTGTGAGCTCTTGCTACCTCTTCAGTTCGTTTTTTCATACTTAGTATGGCTAGGTCGGGTGGGGGATGTGGCAGTCTATGTTACTAAAGGTAATATCCATTTGACAGTGCATCCGCATGCTAAATGTCCAATAGACTTTCCTAGTGTTAATACAAACAGTACTTGGGTTCCCAAACCGCTTAGCTGTTTCCTGAACATCATCCAACCCATTGCCTCTGTTTACGGTCTCTCTACAAAATCATTTTGCATATTCTATCATGCTACTGCCGGGTGCATAGCATTCAATCGCAATGGAATCATATACCTCAACCTTCAATACTTTGAAAAATGGCGTGAGTACGACACCTGACTTGAATAGTAATGAGACTTAGTTTCTCTGAAAGACTACAAGGATGTCAGTGAAGGAAAGCAACGACGGGCTCTTTCATTGTGGTTCGTTACATTCATTGGTTTCCTGCAATATAGCTTAGAGACCCTTTTGGACCTTTGTAGGTTCCTCACCTTTGCCCATGAGATTGCACACAACCTCGTCTCAGGCCACGATTCAGAACACGAGTTTTGGTTTTTGGCAATCTGCGAAAAGTACATGGACAAGTTCTCGCAACATCTAGTATCAGTATAGTACTCGGAAGGTATCATTGTTCAAAGTGTACAATGTATTGGTAATGTACTGCCGCAATGTATACAAGCCCGACCTTAAGTGCTCCACGATTGAACAGCTTCATTGAACTTGACAAAAAAAGTATGGATTCAAATAATATCCACTAATAAGAATAGTAGACAATGAGATGCTCTCAGTACTTGGACATAAAAAAGTATGATAAATATATCTAAGGTCCAGGAAGGATCCTCATGCATATAAATTACACAGGCATTTTATTCGGAGTGGTATTTAAAATATTCCAAGTATATTTTCAATAAAAAGTGTATATGTATGTACATGTGAGTATGAATAGTCACAAAGTACAGATCCAGAAGTGCATGACTTCATTTTAAAGTAAGAGAAGATATTAGTTATCCAAAGAGATCAAAAATTATTGCCAGCATGTTTTCCATGACTCTCCAAGTAACAAATTCTCAATGTTAAGAGAATGGGCCTTTTCAGGAAAAAGAACAGAAGAATTGTCAGAACTGTGATTTCTATTCCAAGGAGCTACCCAACCAAAGCAAGTACCATCAGAAGACTGAATCCATCCATTTTTTTCATATACATCACTAGCATTAGATTGTTCCAATTGTTTCCAGACTCTAATGGAATAATCACCAGATGCAGAGACAATAGATTTGCTAATGGGTGAATAGGCAATTGACCAGACAAAAGAAGTGTGTCCAAGGAATGGAACTGCCAGGAGTTGACCAGTAGTTGCATTCCAAACCCTAACAGTTGTATCTGCAGAACCAGAGATAATTTGTGTACCATCAGGTGAGTAGATGACAGATAAAACTGTTACACTTGGTCTGGATAGGAATGAGTGTAGCCTTTAGAAGTAGATCTTGGAACGAGAGAGAGAGATAAGGACAAGGAGTCTTGAGGATCAAGGGATCAAGATGATGAAGGACAAGGGGGCTGAGGAAGTCTTGAGGATTGAAGGGATCAAGATGATGAAGTTCTTTGAGGGTTGAGGGATCAAAGACAGAGTTCTGAGAGCGACAAAGACAACCTATAAAGCTTGGATAGAGCTTAAGGGTTGAAGTATCCTTTCAAGTGCAGGACAAAGTCACACAGAGGTTTCAAAGAGCAAAGGATATATTTGCCAAGACGTATCTAGGAGGATACTCAAAGAGGTCAAGGTTAGAGAAAATAGAGGTGATGGGGAATCACTTATAAGTAGGAAAAAGGAACAATAGAAGCGAAGATGATTGGTCAATAAAATGGTGCCATAGAACCCTATGGAATATGATGGAAGGTGTAGGTAATCTGCAGTAAGGAACAATTATGAAGCTGTGGATGACTAAGTGTACATGGAAATGATGAGGAACTTGTGGATGGAAGAAAAGAGAAGGAAAAAGAAACAAGGGGTCCATATGAATTGTAACAAAAACTGAATCTGTGTGTCCCTGAAGTGTGATTCCCATTGATCTACCATTTTTTGCATTCCATACTTTAATAGTCTTCTCTTTTGATCCAGACACAATATATGTACCATCAGGTGAATAGGAAACACAGAAGACTGAATCTGTGTGCTTTTGAAGTGGGTCCATGATAAGGTGACCAGTAGTTGAATCCCAGATTCTGATAGTTTTATCCACTGAGCCAGAGACAATATGCATATCATTAGGGGAATAGGCAATAGATCAGATGGAATCTATGTGTCCTTGAAATGGTCCTGCTGCAAGTTGGCCAGTGCTTGCATACCAGATCCTGATTGTCTTGTCTAATGCACCAGAGACAATGTATTTACCATGGGATGAATAGAAAACAGAGACAACTGATGATATATGTCCTTGGAATGGACCTGCTGTTATGACTGGCCTGGGTAGTGTTGCGAACGCTGCAATGAAGCAATCGAGATAACCCTAATGTAGGGGTCAAAGAGAAAAGGGAGGATATGTGCAACGAAATGCACCAATCGATAGTCGCAAAGAGGATAAACTCGAAGATGAATGATAGACTCGATAGTCACCTATTAATCAAGTCTATCCAGACAAGCTAGCTCCCTTGGACAGGTTACTAGAAGCGTGAATTAACGAGATAACTATCTACTATGTACAGGACTATACTATGTAGAGCTATTGGTACTAGTTCTCCTGCTATCACACTACCTATAACTATACTATATGTAAACCCTATTTAATGGTCCATAGCGCCGGTACCCAAATAGCAGGGATGCCTACATATCTATCTATATAATCGAGGGAGAGTAGAATATACCGCTGGGTTAGTAAACCTCTTACTACAGCTCTTGTTCTGCTAAGGTACTGGTTAGTGAGCAATGAAGGACTAAACCTATACTATCGATCCAACGATGACAAGATGTCAATAATTATCCATAAGTAAAATGCCGCAGATATGACCAATAGGATGTCGAGATAATCGACCAATGAGAGGAGGGCAATATCCATGCTTAGTAAGGTTACCTATCAGGAGGCACTCATGAAGAGGCACGTCACTGACTAAACGATACGATGGCAATCGAGAGCGAGATCACGAGATCGCCTATACAGGTTCACCAATGACGTTGAGAGGGGAGACAATGATAAAACGATAGTCAGGGTACAACTAGAGGGGCAAGGGATGCGAGCCAATAGAGGGAGTCGGGTTGAGTAATGTTAGGATCACTAGAGGCGTGAATTAACGAGAAGAACTAGACTCGGGAGTCTAGCTCTACAAGTGTCCTGTATTTATACTATCGAAGGTTATGCACGGACCATGTAACTATGTCTACCCTAAAGTGACCATGTGTACGCCATGAGGCATAAGGCTATGTACCATGATGCAACAATGAGGCAATAGAAGCGAGGCTATACAACATGAGGTGATCCATGAGGCGATAGAAGTTAATACAAGCGGAGATTAAAGACACCAGGTTACCATGAGGCGGGCTAGACCATGATGTCATAGATAAGTGATAAGAGTCTAGACCGTGTGATAATGTGAAGGGTGAAAGGGTGGTCCAGACTATGGGGCACTGCCATGCTGACTAAGCAAGGCGCTTCTAGGGCGCTAAAGCAATGGGCGGTTAAGCCAGTGAAGGCGCTAATCAAGGCCGATAAGATAACTATGAAGAGTGTCAATATAAACACGCAAGATAAGAGAGAAGACTAGGATGAGCGCTAGAGCGCTAGGGTTCCAGATCAAGAACAATGGCTAGGGCTAGGGGTACCGATTGGGAACCATAGAACAGGGTTAGGGGCTAAGTTAGATTCCTGGAAACAGAGATCGTAACAGGTAGGGTTAGCTGTAGACTTGATGGGTACTAGGGAAAAAGGGCTAGGAGTCCAAAGGTAAACACCTGAGGATGACAAAGGACTAAGGATACCTTGAGAGCTTCACCATGAAGTGTAACAAGAGGATTTGGCTAAGAAGTCCGAAGGGGAAGGCCTTGGGATGACAAAGGACTAAGGGTGCCTTGAGAGCTTCACCATGAAGCATAACACAAGGGCTTGACTAAGGAGTCTGAAGGGGGAGGCCTTGGCTGATGAAGGGTTATGGAGCACACACTTAGAGAGTGGGCTAAGAGCAGATGGATTGAGAGTATCAAGTAGCTCTAGCTTAGTGTACAAGGATGAGTGTCTAGGGTTTATATAGAAAGGGAATGGAAGGTCATGGAACGTGACTGAAGGAGATGTGTCAGCCGCAGTATGAATAAGTCATGAAGACTGTGGATGAGTGATGGTACACTAAGCGGATGACAAAGCATAATGAATAAGCATGAGTTAGAGAGGTTGGTAATCCGCAGTTATGGATGAGTCATGAAGACTGTGGATGACTAAAGTCCGATGAGTAAATAGTGATAAGCATTGACAAAGAGAGAAAGATAGAGAGACAAAATGAAAGTAGGGGCAAGTTGTAACACCTGCCATGGTTTCACCACTACTTGTGTTCCAAACCCTTATAGTCTTGTTCAAAGAACCAGAGACAATATGAAATCCATCAGGTGAATAAGCAATTGAGAAAATTGAATCTGTATGTCCTTGAAATGGAGGTATTGAAGGCAACCTTTGCAATGCTTAGGTGCTGTGTTTCACTAAGAACTTACCTAGGAACAGAAGGTGTTGAAAGGGAATTCCAATGAGAACAAGACTGGCTTGTTCCATTGCTGCATTCACTGTTATATACTACTATACATGAGGCGACCATGAGGTCAAGGCTATACTAAGGCTATGTTACATGTGTCTACAATGATATTGAGGCTATGTGGAATGGAAGAGAAGCATGCCTTGAGGATTACAGGTGTTTGTTCTAGACTATGATGTCATCTATAATGTCATATTAGGTAATCCTTGTGCATTATAAGATAAGATCAAAGAATGAGTGCTTGTACTACATTTAGAGCACTTGGGACTTAGAGAAACTTCAAGAAAAGAATAGGCACTATAGGCGCTTAAATTAAAAACTAACTAGCATCAAGTGACAACCTTATACAGAGTTTGCAACAGCTATAGTAGACTTGCCAGTAATTGCATCCCAAACTCTGATAGTTTTGTCCATAGAACCAGAGGCAATGTGAACTCCATTAGATGAGAAAGAAATACAGAGAATTGAACCACTGTGTCTTTGAGATGAGCCTATATCAGAATGCCCAACCATGCCATCTTGATCAACTGCTATTTTCCAAGTTCTACAGATATCCTCAGATCCAGAGGTGACATAACTCCCATCAGGTGAATAGACAACAGAAGAAACTGTATCAGTGTGTCCTTTAAATGGACCTGCTACAAGCTGATCAGAAAGGACATTCCAAACTCTAATGGTTTTGTCACCAGAGCCAGAAACTATATAAGTTCCATTTGGTGAGCAGGCAACAGAAGCGATGAATGATGTATGCCCTTGAAATAGACCTGCTACAAGCTGACCAGAAGATGCTCCCCAAACTCTGATAGTCTTATCATAAGAGCTGTTACGCTTGGTCCGGGTAGGAACGAGCGTAGCCTCTGAAAACGTTGGAGGACAGAAGTACTGTCAGAATGACAGTGGCAAGGACGAAGGTAACATTACGATCAAGTGTCGCAACGAGAGACAAGGGTGTCGTCAAAGGTGACGACCGCAGGTATCGCTCGATCGAATGTTGAGATAAAGGTTACTCAATCAAGTGAAGAGTAATGAGACGAGGGATGAAGAAAGCGTCCACTCAAAAGTAGGACGAGGACTTCCAGAGGTTCTTCCCACTGAAGGGTTGTCAAGAGTGGCTAGATTGCAGGGAGTACCGAAGTACAAGGGAATACAGAGGAGATCTAGCTTAGGGAATAAGGAAGGTATGGAAGGGTTTATATAGTACAAGGAATGGAGTCTGAATAAGCGGATGGAATGTCATGGAACATGACAGAAGGAATATGAGTAATCTGCAGTATGGAAGATGAGTCAGAATGACTGCGGATGAGTAAGTATTACAAATGAAATGAGTCATAATGACTGCGGATGAGTCATATGGAGGAAATGATGACTACACGGTGGGTTAAGGGTATTATGTCATCATAGAAGAAAAGAAAAGGTCAGAGCGTGGTTCGAACGCAGTGACTTGGTAGTCCGTAGTGAGAATGAGAGAACGAGAGAAAGGAAAAGAAACAAGCAAATCGTAACAAGAGCCAGAGATAATGTGAGTTCCATCAGGTGAATAAGCAACAGAAGTGACTACAAATGAATGTCCTTGAAATGAACCTGATATAAGCTGACCAGAAGATGCCTCCAAAACTCTAATGGTCTTGTCATGAGAACCAGAGACCATTTGAGTTCCATTAGATGAGTAGGCAACAGAAGTGACTGAAGATGTATGTTCTTGGAATGGATCCACTGCAAGCTGACCAGATGACACATTTCAAACTCTAATAGTCTTGTCATTAGAGCCAGAGACAAGGTGGGTTGCATTAGGTAAATAGGTAACAGAAGTGACTGAAGATGTGTGCCCTTGAAATGGACCTGCCACAAGTTGACCAGAAAATGCATTCCAAATTTTAATGGCCTTGTCAAGAGAGCCAGAGACTATATGAGTTCCATCAGATGAATATGCCATAGAAGTGACTGAATCCATGTGCACTTGGAATGGGCCTGCTACAAGCTGACCAGAGACTGCCTGCCAGACTCTGAGTGTTATGACTGGCCTGGGTAGGGTCGGTCGTAGACTTGATGGGTACTGGAGCTAAGGGCTAGGAGTCCAAAGGTAAACACCTGAGGATGATGAAGGACTAATGATACCTCGAGAGCTTCACCACGAAGTGTAACAAGAGGATTTGGCTAAAGAGTCCGAAGGAGAGGGCCTTGGGATGACGACGGATGAAGGATGCCTTGAGAGCTTCACCATGAAGCGTAACACAAGGACTTGGCTAAGGAGTCCAAAGGGGAAGGCCTTGGACGACGAAGGACTAGAGAGAGGAGCACATGCTCAGAGGGACTAGGAGTGGGCTGAGAGCAGATGGATTGTGTATCGAGTGTACTTTGAGTAGCTCTAGCTTAGTGTTACAAGACGAGTGTCCAGGGTTTATATAAGAGAGGAATGGAAGGAAGATATGTCAGCCGCAGTATGAATGAGTCATGAAGACTGCGGATAAGTAATGGTACACTAAGCAGATGATGAAGCAAGGTGAGTAAGCATGAGTAAGAGAGATTGGTAATCCACAGTTATGGATGAGTCAGGAAGACTGCGGATGACTAAAGTACTGTGAGTAAACTATCGATAAGAGAAAAGCATAGTGATAAGCATTTACAAAGAGAGAAAGAGGGAGAGAAAGAAGAATAGAGGCAAGTTGTAACACTGAGAGTGTTATTCTTTAAGCCAGTAACAATGTGAGTTCCATCAGGTGAGTATGCAATACACCTAACACCCTTCTCATATACAACCATGATACAAATATCAGTTGGCCAATTTGAGGCATATTCTAATGCAATTTGATTGTGCCTTTGGAGATGATCACACTGTTATGATCCATTATTTCTTTTCTTTTCTTTGTTCTCACTACATTCCTCTGAGTCTCTATGTTCAAACCATGCCTGGACTATTCCTTCTCGTTCTCTCTTCTTCTTCTATAGTTCCCTATAGTTCCCCTTTGTTCCCCTTTGACTCCCTCTGTTTCCCTTTGTCTCCCATTGTTCTCTTTCACTTCCTGTTACAACTTGCCCCTAGTCTTATTCTTTCTCTTTCTCTTTCTCTCTTCGTTAACGCATACCACTATGCTTTTCTCTTATCGATTGTTTACTCATCATATTTTAGTCATCTGCAGTCTTCCTGACTCATCCATAACTGCGGATTACCAATCTCTATTACTCATGCTTACTCACTCTGCTTCGTCATCCGCTTAGTGTACATTACTCATCTGCAGTCTTCTTGACTCATCCATACTGCGGCTGACTCATCTTCCTTCGGTCATGTTCCATGACCTTCCATTCCCCTTCTATATAAACCCTAGACACTCGTCTTGTAACACTAAGCTAGAGCTACTCAATACTCCCAATTCATCTGCTCTCAGCCCACTCCCTGAGCGTGTGCTCCTTTGCCCTTCATCACCCTTCATCGTCCAATGCCTTCCCCTTCAGACTCCTTCGTCTGAGCCCTTGTGTTACGCTTCGTGGTGAAGCTCTCAAGGCCCCCTTCATCCTTCGTCATCCAAGGCTTTCCCCTTCGGACTCCTCTGCCAAATCCTCTTGTTATGCTTCATGGTGAAGCTCTTGAGGTATCTCTAGTCCTTTGTCATCCTCAGGTGCTTACCTTTGGACTCCTTGCCCTCGACCCTAGTACCCATTGAGTCTACAACCGACCCTACCCGGGCCAGTCGTAACAGTGGTCATGGCAGCATTTCAAGATGGAATGATGGAGGGAGTCGTCAGGGGGGATGTAGACACGTCTTTTGTATGTGAGGACACCAGCCTCAAATTGCCAGTCAGCAAGATGAGACCAAAATGCAGGAGGGATCTGTCCATCCAATGCTTGGAGGGCTTGCAAAACGAGGGGATCGTCTTTCGAGGAAGAGGCAATGTGGCTGTTCAAGGCAGTGTCGATAAGACCAACAAAGAGGGAGTCCAGGAGGAGGACCACGTCGTCATCATCAGGGACGTCAGGACAGAGATCATGGCGGTGAGAGAGGGCATCTGGACCAGCGAGGAGTTTACCAACAACATGTATTATTTTTAGGTCAAAATCTGAGAGGTCAAGGAGCTATCAGGCCTGGCGGCGATTCAGGTGTTGTGCCTGATGGAAGTATATAAGATTTTTGTGGTCTGTGAAGACCTGCACAGAGAATGGGGAACCATGGAGGTAATGTCTCCAAGTCTTAAGAGTGCGGATGATGGCGAGAAGTTCATGATCATAGATGTCGTAGTTTCGTTCTGCAGCAGAGAATGTCTAGGAGAGGTAGAAACAAGGGTGCCAATCACCATTGGGATCAGTCTGGAGGAGGATGGCACCAGTGGCATACTTGGAGGCATCCATGGCGATCGCAAAGGGGGCGGAGAGATTAGGGAGTCAAAGGACAGGTTTTGCGAGGAGGAGTTTCTTCAGGGATTGGAATGATTGTTCACAAGCGGGAGTCCAGGACCAGGCAAGATTTTTCTTGGTGAGGTCCAGAAGGGGGCGGGCGACGGTGGAGTAATCCGGAATGAACCGGTGATAGAAATTGGCAAAGCCTAGGAAGGAGCGTACTTCCTTGACTTTGGTGGGTGTGGGCCAGGCGGTGATCCCATCTAGTTTAATGGAGTCCATAGCGATTTGTCCAGGTCAGATGATCATACCTAGATATTTGACTTCTTTTGTTGCAAAGTCGCATTTGGACAAGTGGAGGCAGAGGTCAAGTTCTTGCATTCGTTGGAGGATGCGCTTGGTTCATTCAGTGTGGGTGGCTTTGTCGGGGGAGAATATAAGGAGGTCATCTATGTAGATAATAAGCCTTCCTTCAGCGATCATATCCCGGAATGAGTCGTTCATGAATCGTTGAAAGGTGGCAGAGGAGTTGCAAAGACCAAAGAACATGACAGTCAGTTCGTAGAGGCCTTTATGAGTGATGAAAGCGGCCTTCCATTGGTGTCCATCTTTGATGTGGACGTTGTTGTACCCCCAACGGATGTCGAACTTGGTGAAGACCTTAGCGTCCTTGAGTTTGTTGATGAGGTTGGAGATCAATGGGAGGGGATACATGACGCAAACAGTATGTTCGTTTACGTAGCGGTAGTCTTGGCAAGGGCGAAGTTTACCATCCTTTTTCTTTACGAAGAAGAATGGGGACGCTTGGGGGGAGTTCGAGGGACAGATTTTCCTGGAGTGGAGATTTTCTTCAAGGAAGCCTTCCGTGGCTTTGTGTTCCTCAGGGGACAAGGGGTAGAGTTTCCCGGTCTTCGGGACAAAGGGTTTGTCGAGATTAATTTCGTGGTCATAGGGTCGAGAGGGAGGAACATGGTCAGAGGTGTCTTCAGAGAAGACCAAGGCGAATTCTGAGTATTTGGAGGGGAGGACAGGGGTTGGTTTTGCCTTTTTGGCAGCCATTGCCAACTCAGTTGCAGAGGTGAGCTTGGCACAAACAGGGGATCCTAAGGGAGTGAAGCAGCAAATACCATGGATAATGTGATTGATCGTTCAATTTTCCTTAGCCCTGAGTAAATAGGCCTTTGGATCATTGAAGTCCATATAGAAGTGGAGTCGCTCTTGGGTATCCGGAGTGATGGTAGTGTGTCGGGAGGGTTTGAACAGAGTGTGAGATGGGGGGCGGAAGCCAGAGTCATGGCGGTGGGAGTCTGCCACGTAGGCAGAGTACAAATCCTTTGATTGATTGCAGGACTCTTCAAGGGTGAGGGTCTGGGCTTTCCAGTCAATGGAGGGGTTGGTGGTACGAAGCCAGGGGAGGCCAAGAATGAAGTTTTCCTTGCCACAGGACATGACATAGAAGAGGATCTTTTGAGAGATCCCCTCGATGTTGGCATAGAGGGTGCAAGAATAGCAGATTTCACCATTCTTGTTTGAAGATTGGTCGACATTTCGAACCAGGATGGAGGTATCAAGTTTTTCCAGGGGAAGGTGATGTTTGTGGGCAAACATCCAGTCGATGCAGGAGATGTCTGCACTGCTGTCAACGAGAGCATGGGTATCAACGACTTTCATTGTGTGCGAGGGTACAATCAGCTGCAGGGGAATACGCATAGATTTGGCAGACTGAGATACAATTACAGGTGCACACGTAGCTCTAGGAGATCCTTGTGTTGAACGAGGTCTCCGATTCAAAAATCCCACTTGGTGGTGGAAAAGTGAACTCTTCCGATGGTTTCTTCATTGTCATCATCGTCCTCTATCTCCTCCAGCTTGGAGAGTTGTTCCTTGATACGCTGAACCCTTTTCTTGAAAGGTTGGGACGTGAAGTTGGAGCAGGAGGAGGAGGCATGCCCAGGTTTGTGGCAGTGGAAGTAGAGATTCTTCTTGATGCAATGCTTGCGTTCTTCTAGGGTGAGTTTCCCAACTTTGATGGTGTCTACATCCATAGTGTTCGGGTCACGAGTGGGAGTGGAGGAGTGGGTGAAAAAGGTGGAGTTGTGGAGGGGGTTGTGGGAGCGGGAGATGACAAGGTTGGCAGTATCCCATTGTGTTTGATACTGGATAGATCGTTGGTACCATTCGTCAATGGTCTTGGGTACGGTATCCATAGAATAGATATGGTGAGTGAGAGTGGGAGGGATTCCGGCTCCGAAGTAGGAGATCAGGACGTTAGGGTCTATGATCTCGGCCTGAGCGATATGGTTGCGGAACGTGGTGATGTATTCCTGGAGGGAGGGTTCGTAGGGTCCTCCTTTCTTCTTTTGAACCATCCGCTTGGTGGTAAGCCAGGCGATGGCATTGCTGATGGAGTCGTGGTGCTTGAAGGCAACCTTGAAGAGCTTTATAAAGTCTTTGAAGGTCCCCATGGTGATGGTTCCATCATCATCAATGGAGTTTTGTCAGAAGGTTTGGGCCCAGGTAGAGGCAGACCCTTTGGTCATGAATGAGAGGGCAAATGTGATTTTCTTTGCATCGAAGTTGTAGACATCTACATTGACGGAGAGATAGAAATTAACAGAGGTCAACCAGGGCATGGCTTTTTGGTAAGAGCCATTGAAGTGTTCGGGGGATGTGATGTGGAGCTCGGTGGGTCTTGACATGGGTGGTGGTTGGATGGGAGTGGGGGAAGGAGGAGTGGGGTAGGGAGGTAGAGACAAGGCGGTTCGCAGATGAAGCGACAGGAACAAGGTTTCATCTTCTTCCTCGTGAGAAGGAATGTGGATGTCAGGCTCAGAAGTAGTGTCTTCGAAGCTGGAGTGGGCGGAGGGTTCTGGTGATGTTTCGATGGAGTACGGGGCGGAGGGTTGTCGCCTTAAGCGATGAGGATCAGGGTTTCATGATGGTTGAGAAATGGTGGCGGTTCACAGCGATGGTGACCATTGGAGGGGACGCTAGATCTTTTGTTACGCTTGGCCCAGATAGGAACGAGCGTAGCCTCTATGAAACTGAGGGGTTCAAGGTATCGTCAGAATAGGCGATCGAGGACAAGGTATCGTTGGGATCAAGGGTCACAATGAACGAGGGATGAGGGGTACCACTTTGAGGTGGCGGTCACTGTTTGTCGTTCTATTGAATGTAGAAGTGACTTGTAACACAATCAAGTGGAGTGTTATGAGTCAAGCGTCCAGTCTAAAGTAGAATGAAGACTTGCAGAGATTCACCCAGTAAAGGGAAGAGTAAGAGTGGGCTAGATTGCAGAAGGTACGAGAGTACAGAGGAGATCTAGCTTAGGGAATACAGACGGTATGGAAGGGTTTATATAATGTAGGGAAATGAAGATGACTAAGATGATGGAACACCATGGAATATGGTGGAAGGAAAATGAGTAATCCGCAGTTGTGAAGATGAGTCAGAATGGCTGCGGATGAATAAGTATTACAAATGAAATGAGTCATGATGAGTCATGTTGACTGTGGATGAGTCATGTGGAGGAAATGATGACTAAGCAATGGGTCAAGGGTATTATGTCATCATAGAAGAAAGAAAGGTCAGAGCATGGTTCAAACGCAGAGACTTGGTAGTCCATAGTGAGAACAAGCAAAAGAAAAGAAAGTAATGATGAATCATAACACAGTCAGCACCACTCTTCATTTGGCCAAGAAGCTTCAAGCTCAGTATACTGATGGAGGGAAGAATATATGAACTTCCGGATATCTTCATCAACTTCATCATGGGGAATGCCATCCATTTGCATATGCACCAAATAAGAGTGAGCAGGAAACGCAGAGAGGATGTCCCTTTCGGGTCGAGCAGTGATAAGAAAGTGAAGGTTGGCTGGAAGTAGTGATTCCGCAGCCTGGCCTGAAAGCCGTGAGCCGGCAAAGCCGAGCCCCGAAAAGCCGAGCCAAGCCGGGCCGCGGAAGGGGCTTGGTGGGGCTTGGAGCTCGGCCTGGCATTTTGAAAGCCGTGAGCCGAGCCAGGCCGGGCCCCAGAAGCCCTGAAGCCGTGAAGGATTGCATGTCCCTGTTACCGGCAAGAGCCGATAACTATAAATGGTATGTGGTTATGAAATTTTCATTTCACCTCCAATTCATTTGCTTATTACAGGCAATATGTCCAACATCGAAGAACAGCCTCGCCGGCCCAAACGTGCAGCCAGAGTGCATCACCTTGATTTGTAATGACTCAATCATCGCAGCCGCTGCAAATTCATCCCTCTCACTCTGGGACACCGAGACGCATCAACAAATTGGTTCCATCATCCACCATTCCCACGAAATCTGGGCC
>JBBPME010000211.1:0-37259 GCA_038090155.1 Rossbeevera pachydermis
GTAATGGCCACATTGGGGCAGAGGCAGATGCCCATGCATCTCAAGCCTCTTTTGTATCGAGTGAGGTTCAAGTTGCCAGTACAAATGCTGGTGGATTTAATTAGATAGCCATGTCATTTGTATCTATATATATGCAGCTACTGGGTTGAACGTGTTCGACTCGGAACATGGCAGACCTTTGAACACAAAGTTGTGATCCCATCAACCAAACATGCAGCTACTAGGCTGAACGCGTCCGAACGCGTTCGGACGTGAACCGAACGGGCGTTCACGTTCAGTTTCGGTCACGTTCGAGGTTCGCAGATTTGGCCGAACCGGACGCCAGGTTCGGTTCGGCGTTCACAAAATCTCTCAAAGAACCGGACCGGACCGGACCAATGCAACACTACTGCTGTCACGGTCTGAGCCGAATTGGGGAAACGGAGGCCTTGTATCGGAATCGGAACAAGATTCAGAACAACCTGAGCGGTAACTCGGGTTGTATAATGACGTTCTCCTTTCTTTACAGTTTCATTTCGCATGTTTTCGAGGGTGAGGAGAAGAAGCTTGACATCTTCTAGTTTCAACCGACGCCCAGGCCAGACCACTTGGGCACACATGCGGCTTTCCCTTTGGACCATTCTTCCCTCACCCCATTTTAGAGTATCTCTCAAACATATTTTTGTCGACCTTCAGAGATGCGTGATTTGATTATCTTTAACCCTTTGAAATTCTCTCTCCTCACGATTTATCACAGAATTTCAACAGGTTTGTTTGTGGCCATCGTTCACCACTTCCTGAAATTCACGGATTCCCAGTCACCAGCGTTGCTGTCAGCGATATCGTGCCATTGTACGTGACCAGTTGCTTCAGGCTTCTATCAGTCGGGCTAAATGCTTTTTTTAGAAAGCAGAGAGGTCTTTATCAAGCATTTAATGCTCTGTAAGTCATTCCATTCGACGACCGGAGACCAGTCCTTGAAAGTATTACTATTACTACCAGTTTGTATGGTCTTGGTGGAGGCATAGGTGGACCCATCGGAGGATGGATAAATGATACCTGGGGGTGGTACGTCTACGCGCACATGTGGTATTTCCGTTCTACTCTTACTGTGAAACCAGGCGGGCAGCATTCCTGTTGCACGTAGTGTTGATATCACTGCTGCGAGATGCTAATGATGTTGAATCACCTTCTCGGATAGGCTCCGATTCTAATCATCGCTTTCGTTTTAACATTACTCAAGCTCAGCATGAAATTACCATATGCCGTTGCTAACGAAGGCGTACAGGTGAAACTTCGTTGCATGGATTTCCTTGGCTCGTTCACAGTGGTAGTTTACATTGCAAGCATGCTATCTGCATTCAGTATTCAAACAAGAGAGGAACTATAATTTTTGCATCCGCTAATTTGATTGTGTCAAGCTGCATTTTCAGGCTGGCTTTTGTATGGGTAGAAAAACGGTGGGCGCGATATGATCCCGTCATGCCGCTACGTTTGGTTTTGCAACGCACACCATTAGCCGTTGCCTTGTTCAATCTTCTGGCATCAGTCACTGCATTCTCAATGGTGAGCCGGTTGGAAAGTGATATTGTCAATGATCACCTGTGAAAGTCGTACTAGCTTTACAACGTGCCACTACACTTTTCTGCGGTCAGGCTGAATTCATCAACGGACCCAGGTAAGGGCCAGGATCTCTGCATATTCATGACATCATCTGATATTATCAAATCCAACAGGGCTCCATTTACTACCTCATGTCTTACGCCCTCCATAATTCAAAACTTATCTCTCCGAGTCTACATAGGTTGCATTGCCCGTTGGAAGTATCTTAACTGGCTGGTTGGTCTATGCTACAACAAAGATTCAGCGCGATCGCCGATTTGCTTAGATTAATACGTAGAACTGGGAAGCACTTCATGATCGCCCTGGTGTCATCTGCATCTGCCATGCTAGCAAGCATATTCATTACATCTTGGAGTGACAAGATGTCAGCCCTCCAACTATGGCTCGATATCGCACCCCAAGGTTTTTCAACTGGTATTTTTGTAAACAGCTCGGTGATTGTGAGTGTTTTGTTATTTGCCATGTTTCCGTCTTATGCCGGACTCGTACATAGGCCATGATTGCAAGCGTTTCTATGATGTTCTGATGATGGATTCCGATTGTCCATGCGATCACGATTCGGTCATGTACCTATTCCGCACCACTGGCCAAGTCCTTGGGGTCAGTTTGTCGGGCATATTGTTGCAGGGAACTCTGGTGGATTAATTAAGGAAGCGGATTATGGGACCTGGATCTGCAGATGTCAGCGCTAAGCTTCATAAGATGGGCGTCGTTGCATGCTGATAACATACCCTTTATCATACAGATCATAAATGAAATATGGTAGGAGGTCCATTGCCACGTTTGCCACGTTTATGGACTGATGGGAATTTTCGTATGTGATGACCAGACACTCAGTCAGTTTGATTCCCGAGCTTTCTCCTCCCCTTCGAAATGCTGCAGCAGAGTCGTATGCGACCGCATTGCGTGCCGTGTTTATTTCACAAATTGCCACTAGCTTTCTTGCATTGGTGGCCTGTGCGTTTATCGAGGAGCACCCTCTTTCGTGCATACCAATTCATAATTGCAAAATGAGTGCTCATAACATATGACATTCTATTTCCAGATGATCGCTGAGTTACCCGAGAATTGAAATTTCCATCAACACTGATACATTGGAAGATCGTTAGATTACGTCGATCTTCAACCAACATTGATACATACACCATTCCTTGTGTACCGGCTCGGGCTCGAGCCGCCGAGTTGATGTACGTTACTTGAACAACAGAATCGATTGTTGATTAATGACCTCGACCACCTGGCTGTCATGTCATCTGAGGCACAATGGGCGATGATCGATGATCTTTAGACCCTGTGTAAAGGTCAGACGAAAGGGATATTCATACGAATATAGAAGGCCTGATTTACCCGGAAACACTCAAATGCATGCCAATGAAAAAAAGTAGATTTACAGGCACTGACCCAATGCGCAATCGAAAGCGAAATTTTTAACAAGACAGTTCATAATTGATTACTTTAATTTCTCGCCATCACCATGGAGATAAGGACATCCAATACATGCATCAATGCAGGTGCATACAGGTCAATGTGGTACCTTGTAGGACATACATTGGAAGCAGACAAGGTCGTATGTAATCGACTTCAATCATTGCACATGGGTGTCATCCTATAAAACAAAAAACATACAAACTTGCAATGGCAATCCATGCAGTCGTTCTCCGTCGCTCCGCCAAGCAACTTAACTTACAATCATCATCTCTTCACACCACAACATCAACACCAATGCCATGCGGATCGATCGGCCCAACATCTATGCAGTCCCGGCAAGGTAGTCATAGAGGACTTCGTCCCAAGACTCTTGGGACGAAGTCCTCTATGACTACCTTGCCAAGAGTAGAAAGGCTTATCTGGCCCAGCCCTACGGCCAGCCTCTGGAATACCGTTGACGGGATTGTTGTAGAACCACTTCGTGCTGTTGGAATAGGTAGGATGAATAAGCCACGTTTCATGAACGCATCCGAAAAATGAGACCGCTCACTTCCATACATTATCTTTTAATACAAATGAGTGAGAAAATAAACTATGGAGAATATGAGTGCCTACCGGAAATGACACTGTTCTCGTAGTTTTTCTGAACAAACAAATGAAACGGTTGCACAAACCAATGGATTCAAGAAAGACTCACCCTCGAACGTGACGATTGTTTTACCGTTCGATAATCCTGTGCTCGAACTGTCATGAGAAGTAGAGAAGTCGATCGGAGACCCATCGTTGATGACGAAGAACCTGCGCGATGCCAGTGGTCAATGAGGGCAAAAATCAAGTATGTTGTCTAGTCACCTCAAAGTCTGGTGCTGGTAATTGTGGCTATACTCCTTACCCCATTGAACACGGGTGTTGGAAGCGACAGTGTTCGAGGAGGGATATGGATTGGCGGGGTCCGGTAAAATCATTGCGCTGGGCGTAAGCAGATTAAACTCGGCCCAATCTGGGGAAATGATCAACGATCTTGCGAATGCATATAAAACCAACGAACCCGATTGAATGTCCAAAGCGACAGCTGACTTGTAGACTTCCAGGTGGCCGACGATCCACGAGAACGCATCGTAGGGAGGATCGGCATAGCTCCTAAGCACGTCGCTTTTAGCATAATTCATCAAGCTCCACAATTCGACGACCTGGAGGCTCAGAAGACTGGGTTTATTTTCCTTGATGGACGCGATCCATTTCTCGTAGTAATCGTACGTCGCATCCGTGTTAGTGAGTTTCGAACCGTCGCCTCCACCTGAGACGGTGACTAGAAATTGGAAGTACTCGGAGAAGCGCTTGTAGTGATCTTGGGTTTTGACGGAATCGTCGAAAGCTCCGCCACTTGGAATGCCGTTGAACTTGGGTTTTACGTCGGTGTTGAACATGTCGTTGACACTTGAAGTCTCGTTTGAAGCCCATACTTTCTTTAGAAACGGTGTTAGCAGCATGGTGTCAATGTGCGTAAGTCTTACCAGGGGGTATCGAGCACTGTAGTTAGTGTTGATGACGATATGTGATCCATGGTCACGGGAAAAAGCCTTGTATTTTTCTACGACATCCTGTTTGGACGAATCGAACGGTTTTGGAAAAATTTCAAGTGTGTCGATGAGCGGGGCCTCGTTAAGTGATTCGCCATAGTCCCGGAGCCGAGCGTTGTAGGCCACCTCAGCGTAGCTGAAGAATGCATATTGATGGCCCGAAAGGAATGACTTCCGGGCTGCGTATGTACCGGAAGTGGTGCCTGAGATAGCGAAATAACGGAGAGGGTACGAAGGATTGGCGCTGAACTGGCTTGCGGCGTCCGGTCCAGTTCGGAACGAGACGCACTCGCCCTGGACCACTTGGTTGTCATTCGTGACAGAGACAGCCACGGGAACGCTGTATGTCACTCCGTCTGGTAGAATGCAGGGTGCAAATTGGCATAAGCAACCGATACATACAGACAAAGTGAAGGATCCTCACCAATCACAATGTTCGACGCGTCTCCTTACGATTCGTAAGGAGACGCGTGCGGTAGATTACATAGTTTTCGACCTTGTGTCGACCGCATTGGATATGCAATCAATCTTACAGACATCACCCCTTTCGACATCGGGGCAGTACGTATACCTTCGCGGTTCAATTATGTAGTCGCTAAAGTCGACTTACAACTTGTAAGTCGACTTTAGCGACTAACTTGTAAGTCGACTTTAGCGACTACATAATTGAACCGCGAAGGTATACGTACTGCCCCGATGTCGAAAGGGGTGATGTCTGTAAGATTGATTGCATATCCAATGCGGTCGACGGCGGGGAGGTCTGCCATGGCGTGGATGGTCAGGTGGGCTGTGGAAACCTTGCAAGTGGGGTGTTAAGTAGTATGGCAAGATACGCATTATGCACGACTCGGACAAGCCTGAGGAAGCCCAGCATGGTAAAGAGGACCTCAATATTCCATATACGAGATGGAGACTCAGTCGGGCAGAGCCTTGCTGTAGATCAATCACGGAGGCGCCACACGCCCGGAGTCTTGAACAGAACGCTTCAAGAACTCGAAGTTCGGTCAAAAACGAAATCCGAATTGCCGGTTAACCTCCTTCTCAACTTTGTCCATCCACTTGAACTCATTGCCATTATCTTCGCATGGATTGTCTCTTTTGTTCGCCAGACTCTCACACGTATTCTGGAAATTCCAGTAATCGTTCATTTTAATCAGAATGAAAGACGTTGTGGTGTGCAAAGGTCAGAGGCGTTTTGCAGTTGGATCCGCCCACTGTAACCATGAAGCATCAATCAAGTATTCTGTCGCCATATTATACTTGGACTTGGAGCCATGACTTGGCATCGACGTCCCACCTGCCTTTGTTGAACCCTCGCATACCATGTCAACCCAACTCGAGCTGCCTCCTCCTCAGTTCCCTCCGTTGGAATGGATGGGGCGTGGTTTGGACTTGACTTCTCTCGACCCATTGAACCTCGAATCGGTAGGTTCGAAGATACTATGCTCTTTCCACCTATTTCACCTTATCCACCAAGGTCCTCTCAGCCGTAACCCAAACTCGCATCATCGATATCACAAAGGACACAAACATACAGACCGTGACGATCGGTACGAGGTCAAGCATCCCACCATACTACATTTCTCTGACGGCAGGTTGTCCAGACGGTGTCCAATATAAGATCCCCAGAGTCGTTTTGGCTTCAGAGGAATCCGGTGACACGGGTACCAATAGGAATTACTCTGACGGCGCGCTTGCGGTCAGCGACTTACAGAACGATTCCTCCCTTGCGTACCATCTCCTCTCGGTCACGACAGAAAACAATTCACTTTTCCCCCTGAACAAGTCTTTGCCCACGAAAATCCAGTACCTCTTCTTCATCAACGACTACCCCAAGTATAGTGGGAGGCTCCGTGATTATCTTGACTTTATCAACGAACAAGACCTCTTGGAACACGTATCCAAACTAGCGCCCTTCGACCCTGAGAATCCTGCCATGGTTCAAGCTTATCGCGAGTTTTTCAGAACTGTTGGAAGTCACTTCGTCTCCGCCACTACTTTCGGAGCCATCTTTCAGTTGGTTGGTATTTTAGGTTCTGTTTACGTTCACTCTCACTGACTTGTAGATAGCAAGTCTGGGCTTCAAACAAGTACGAGGAGGTCAACAGCAATTTCGTTCGAGACGTCACTGCGAGCGTCAAGGGTTTGAACGATTCTGGGGAATACGACAGCAACATATTCTATGAACCACAATACCAGACTTTATCTCGGCTTTCGCAACGACTCGTGAGGATCCATGGGGGAGACCCAAGCTTGGTGAACGCTCTGGCGGATTCGCCAGACTATGTCACATTCCAGCAGTGGGCGGACTCGGTTTCAGGTACTCCAGCGCTAGTCAATTTCAAGGCATCCCAGATTTGGACCCTCCTACGTGACGCAAATGACCAGACGCTTAGAAACATCGCTGGTGAACTCCAGAAAGCGTTCGAATATTTCTCGTCACTCCGAAAGGAATCCCCCGATGATAAACATACTTGGATCACTTTCGAAACGGAATCCAAATCGGGCGAATTTGGAATCCTGACACCGAGTGCTGTCATTGGGGGAGGCGATAGCGACCAATTAGCCTTACCGCTGGCTCTGCCACAGTCAGCCTCATTGGGACCCCCCAAGCTACTCTTCGGTCCGTCGAGCTCCCTCTCGCAGCGCCTTTTCGTGTAAATCCGACCACTTATCCTTGGCCCTGATGTTGTGGCTCACACGTTTAAACAGGGGCGAAATCGTCAACGATGGCACATCCATTAATATCTACATCAACTCGGACTCTGGTTCCGCCAAAGTAGTCATCTTTGGGGTAGGCTTCATCACACCTTTCGGTTCTATTGACTGACGTCGCCATGCAGAAAGCTTATGAGTCCAAGTGTGGAATACAGAGAATCTCTAACGTTCCCGTCTCCTGAAGCACTGGTCAATGTACTTTTACTTGTGTTGTTCCGTAGCAGAGTCGTTCTTGTACTATTCTCGAATACTTGGAGGTGGTTGTAAATGCAATGTTTCAATTGGAAAGAGGCAAAGATGTGAATGTTACCTCACTGCTTGTTTCCTGTTGCCTGTAGAAGGCACACTTGAAACTTCATTCTCATGCCCCTGAGAAAATTCATTGGCGCCTGGATCAGCTCACCTATCGAACTTTGGTCTCTTCTTTGCCCATAATAACAAGGGCGGCGGCCAGGGTGCACGAGTACAACGCACGTGCTTCTGCACCTCAGAAAGAAAGAAAGAAAATGGGGGTTCAAAGAAGCGACTGGATCCATCCGTCTGGACTCGGACCGAAAGATCGCACGCAAGCACACCGCGAGGTTGATTCTGCAAGAACGAGTCCATCTCGGGATCGATTCGATGGTGTTCGGTTCGTAGCGGCCGTCATCATATCAGGGGAAGGATGACTCGTTGAGAGGTGCTTTATTGACCGTTTATGGGTGCGTGCGTCCGGGCCGCCGATTTCCCCACCTCCAGCTGATCACGTTGGGTTCGAAATCCCAACGGGATTAAATTATGCGCGCATTACTGGTAAATGAATGACTGAGAATAAAAATGGGGTTCCATCGATGGTGATCACTATATACTTACTTTGTTCTTCGGTGGAACAAGAGATGCAACGCAGTGATGAATCGTAATTGATCTCACCACAGCAACTCCTGTATCAGAGTCGCAACACGGACTCGGACATTACGTGGGCGCCCATGTGTGGTTTCCGGCTGTTTTTTTTAGCCGTCCGAATTTTATTGACGGTCCATACTTACCTTTGCCCATAGTAACTCGAATCCGATACTGCTCTGTTTACACCGCTCCTCGTCATCGAACTACGATTTCCATCAAAGAATGTTGTATACAGCCATGCGTTGTCAGTAGCTGGGATACCGTGACATACCAAACCTCTCAGGATCCACCTGGCATTTGCTTGATCAGGCTTCCAAGTTGACTCTCTGGGATGCTGATCCAGTACTTACAGTAATGGTGTTTAAAGGTCCAGATGGGGTGAGCCACGGGTAAGCGCTGGTATGTATCCCGGGAAACCTCGTCGTCGTGGATGTGGCGCCAACGACGAACGGCGACGCGTCGCCGTGTCGACGGCGCTGCTACCACCACCACCACCGTCACGACGACATGTCGATGCACACCACCACCATGATTATGGTCCATCACCACGAACGACGATGTACATCGCCGTCTCAATCTCGCCTCCGCTCTTCTCGCTATCTCCACCTAGTGCACCCGCTGAGCGTGCCCCGACGGACGTGCTATGACATCGACAGCGACGCGCACACGCCCCCTCTCTCCCCCTCTCTACCTCTCTAGAAAAATCTGAACGGTTCTTTAATCGGTCCACGACCACGACGCCAATGATGACGGGTACAAGGGTGCACGGGTGCATCCATGCACATCGGGAAATGGTCATCAGGAAGGTCAGGATACCATCGGAGCGCATTCGAGAAGTCGGAGGACCATGTCCTTGTTAACCCCGTGCGGATTTTACGAAGAGTTGCTCAAGCATTTGCGGGGTAAGCACCACCAAAAAAGGTCTCAGAGACCTATTGGTGATCCTGGGTGAAATGGGTCTGTGAGACACAGGGAGACCACTTAAAAGCGATGGTGCGGCAGAGGCTTCACTCAGCTCCTCATCTACTTTCGATCAGGTTAGCATCCGGGCCTTTCTCTCCACGCGCCCTCTATATCCGCATCTCGTATAAGCTTTGACTCACTCTGCTTTCTTTTGCGCTTTCAGAAGCTACGCAATCCCAACACCCCCACCACTCATAATGCAATTCAACCTCGGCTTCATCCTCACTGCTCTCCTTATGTCCGCCGCTCCGGCGATGGCGGTCACACTCACCTTCTTCGCCGGTGCGGGCTGCTCTGGCTTAGAATTTGCCATCAGCGAAGGATCTTCGGCTGGAGAATGTATTTACCTCTCAAATGGTGGTTCGGCGAGGTCGATCAGTTATTCTGGTGTCCCCAATTCCATCAGTTTCTACGAGTCTGGCGGTGCCCACGATGTCTGTTCCAATGGTGCGACCTTGGTGCTTGGTGGTGGGTCTGGATGTGGAACTGCGCCCGACGGGTAAGCTTTTTGAGTGAACATTGATTGATGAAGTGGTGAACTAATGACGTCTCGGTTGTAGATTCAACTTCGAGAGCGTCTCGTGGGATTGAACCTCCGGTGCTAGTAGCCACAGAGATAACTGTCGCATCCATATGGTACTTCTTGATATGTAATGACTCGAGGGAGTTGTCGAGGTCAAATATTAACCGTAAATTTGGGAAATATGCTATAGATTGTAGCCTCAGAAGTAATCCAGCATATACAGAACGGGATGTTGCATTATTATTGCTCCAGGTTACTGCGGGACTTCGAAGAGGTATTGTTCACTCGAACGCCGTTGGGGAGGAGACGAAAGGTTGAAGGAGCTTGATGAAGCACGGGAAAATAAAGAAGATCAGACACAAGAAAGGTGTATTCGCTGACGACTAACAAAAGTTCTTTCGCTGGGCACTCTCGGGCCGAGTTTGAATAGCATTTACTACTTGGATGTGGCTATAAATGCTATGATCAATCGGAACAAAACAAGGATACGAATGACATCTATTGTTGTGTGTTGCCTGTAGAAGGCACGCTTGAGACTTCCTTCTCGTGTTCGGAGAATTCATTGGCGTCTGGATCAGCCTACCTATTGAGCTTTGGTATCAGAGAATGGCATGTATATGGGCGGCGGCTATGGTGCACAATTAGTACAATGCGCCTGCTTTTGCACCACGAAGAGAACAAAAGGTATCAAAGATATAATTGGGTCCATCCGAACCGCGGGTCTAAAGATCGCGTTCAAGTGTGTCACAAGGTCGATTCTGAAAGAACTTCATCTCGGCATCCGAAAAATGGTGGCACCGAGGATGTAGCCAATCGTGCTCAATTAGCGGCCGTCATCATATCAGGGGAAGGATGACTCGCCAATAGGTATTTCATTGACTATCTATGGTTACCTGTTTCCGGGCCTCCGAGTTCCCCACCTCAGCCAGCACTTTTCGGAGGCAATAGAGCGTCTCGAAGACTAGTTTTGCTTCATCGAGGAAATAGGTCTGAAAGTGATCAGCGACCTCGAAAAAGTAGTGCCAAGGGTGGAGTTCCCCGCCTCCAGCTGATCATATTCACTTCACTCAAAGTGGACACGTCCCTCTCGGCTCGCTACCTTGCAGTATCTGCAAGTGCTTCTACCTCCTATTCGATCGACAAGACATACAGGAGAAAAGACCAATGGGTAATGTACAGCTTCAATGCTGATACTTACCTTGCTTCGCTCAGAGATTACTCCGACCTGCTCAACGATTTGACCCTCTTAAGTAGGCTTGAAGACTTGGAGCCCATCGGAAATGGGAGTAACGATGTTGTTGTTAATGACTGGAAGCAATTCTTCTCTTCCTGGGGCACTCATGTCATCATAAATGCGTCGTACGGTGCCCAATTCCAATTGGTAAGGCGGCAGATGATCCTCATGCATTATGCTGTCGCTCACATTCTGAACTGCCAGAACGTGTGGGCGTCCAACTCCTCCACCTCCGTCAACGAGCGGTTCTCGACTAGTGTTTCGGCTGCATTCAACGGTATCGGTTCGGGTGGCGAATTTGATGCCTCCGTAATGACAGAAGAACAGTACAAGACGTTCTCCGAGTTCATGCAGAAGCCAGTTTCCGTCGTGGGTGGCGATCCGCAGGTCAACAAGGAGCTCACTGCGGATCCCGCGCACAATGATGTCCTTGTGAAATGGGCCGGCACCTCCACTAAAGACTCCTCGATCGCAACTATGAACGTGATCGAGCTGTGGGTCCTTATGAAGGACTCTGCCAACAAAGGGGTTCGAGAGGCCGCGAAGATGGTCATGGACGCGTACACCTATATTGTCTCGCACCCTCTTCCATACAAGATGGCCATCATATTCGACATCCAAAGCGACTGTGAGTTGACCGTCGCCTGCAATAGATGCTTATGGGAACACACTGTCTAACGAACGCGATGCAACAGGGGCCGAGTTCAACCTTTTGTCGCCGGAAGCCGTCATTATACCAGACTCCAACAACCCGTTCCCGTCCTATACTGTCGCGGCGAACATGCGGGTCCAGTGGGGAAGGGAACATAGTCACAAGTATGAAAGAAAGACACTCAGGTGATTTTCCATGCATACCATATGCTACTGATCACGGACGTAGGACCAATATCCGACCTCCAGGTTCTATGTCGTTAACGATGGCTCGCCCATCGATTTCTCCATCTCCCATGGAACCGACGGCGCCAAACCAAGCCAAGGAAGAGCGGAGGCAATCATAAAAACCGTGAGTAGCCTGTTGCTGTGTGAACAACTGGTTACTGAGCTCGCTCAATCCTGGCTGTCAGGTAAACTATTTGAATGACCAAGTCACGGGTACGTCTCCAGCCCCATTTTACTTACATGCCTCTTACGCATTCGACTTTGAAAAGATAACGTATGGAACACCAAGTGGTTCTACCAGAACCCGGTCTCCGGTAGGCCTGCATCCACCAGAATGAAGCTAGATCGCGCTGGGTATCAGTGGGATACAGTTCTTAGGGAGTATTTGGAAGAAATTGGGGCTGGGGACTGGTTGTGATCCGTTATTGATGCCCGTGTAAGATTATCATGTCGACGTTGGTATCTTGAATGTGGGTCATGTTGCGATGAGAATTTATCCCACAAGTCGCTTGATTGAAAGTAAATGGTCGATAGTAACAATGACAAGTGAACTATTAGAGAATCTTCACAGAGTCAAAAAATGGTTATCTACAATGTTACTACTCTAGTAGAGCTGATATTGGTTGTGAAAATTGCAATGGCTTGAGGCAGCTTGCCGAGCTGTGGCAACACTAAGTAACATGGTCAATCAATTTCATGTATGTAGATTCTTGCATCCAGTCGCGGTCAGATGTGGTATTCAATCTGTTCCGATGAGGGCGAGGAAAATTACTAGCCCTCAGGCCTCAGCTTAGACGAAGTAGTGCGGCGTTGACTTCAATCATGCTGAGGTAACTTTACGTGCGCATTGGCGCAATTTATGTAAACCTACATAATAATTGCATGTCACAGTATTCTTCCGGTCACCTCGATCCTTCCCCAACATTCAATGTCCTAATTGCATAGGAAATTTCCTTGCGAATCGGATGGCACGTATACAAAAGAGACCTAGTACGTTATCCCATGGAGGAGGGGAGGAGAAACCAACTCCGTCAAATTGAACGCATCCACACTGGCAATCGCATGTCAGGCCCATCACTAAAAATCAGATGAGAGGCAGCATCAAGACGTCTTAAAACAGTTTTCAAATCTCCGGTGAGTGATCTTCGGGCTCTACACACCTTTCACAGAGGCGGCACCGTCATTTTTCCTGAATAAACGTCCATAATAATTCACTGAGATCGTACACGACTACTACATACTTCAAAATCCCTTGTGTCGCTTCTAGTTTATATATAAGTATAAAAATAGCTTAGAAGGTGCTGCCGCGGACGGCAGTGATCCACGACGATGTCGCATCCGGGTACTGGATAACGAATAATGTATCAATCTAAGTTTATTTTCATAAATGAATGACATACCTGCCAAACCATCACACCAGCGTCTGTGATTAGAAGTACCCGTTAATCCGTCAGTTACTTCACACGAGGAATATTATTAAACCCACCCCATCCTTGCGTATGGGCTTCGGAGACACACGAAGCGAGTGTTGTAGTGGACATATATCCGGTACTTGCGTCTGAAGTGGTAGCCGGCTTGCCAATGACGAGCTTGTCGAGAGAAACACCGTTGGCTGAGATTTGGAAAAGAGCACTTTCAGGGAAGGTCGACGATGACGCAGTGAGAAGGCCAGCGCAAGTCGTGTATTCCGTCGATCCCTCTGTGAAACAGGGTTATTTTCGTCGACTCGCTATAATGAATTACACACGCACGGTTATAGAACTAACATTCCGGGTCAGCCAAAAACGTCATTGTATTTCGCGGGGTCATATGTCCCATGACATACCTGAACATTGTACTGGAACGAGAGGTCAGTCAAATACGCAAGATCTAACAGTCCAAGACGCACCCAATCAATGAGAGAGCCTACGCTCGAATCTACTTCTAAGTATCCTCCTCCGCTCCACATGTTGGGCGAGAACCAAGGAGCAACAGCTTCGAGTCAATGTCAGTGATTTTTTCTCGCAGAGATAAGTTCAAAGACATACGTGCATGGCTGAGAATATATTCTCCCTGTGGGAGTTTCGTCCGGAGTTGTTGAGTTAAAGATATGAGCCAGGGCTCGGCGGTCCCTGCAGAGCCGTCAAATGCAGCAAAATCCTAGCAGCCGGAAAATATACTCGATCAGTCCTCTGCTCTTCCAAGAGCGATTCGAAGCAGTACCTCATAATCAATATCCACTCCTAGTAGGCCATACTCGAGAATCCAGGAAGCCAGATTGTCAGCAATCGTAACAGCGTTGTATCCTGACGTCGTCGGGGTGTCCGAGGATCCAAACGCAGACACTATCAACGAGATCCCCGCTGTATTGTATTCCTGTAGGTATGTAGTACGTTGACTGGCTGTGAGGTCTTGCCATCCCAGGGCCATATCAACGGCCCCTTCAGAGGCCATCCAAAAGGAGAGCGCACTGCAACTCGTTACTTGTACTGTAACCGTTCAAGTAGTGCCTACTCACTAGACATTGTATCCCTGTATACATTGCCTCGTCAGCCAGTGGCCAAGTATGTGAGCCGTTTGCTTACCTGAAGTTGTGTGGAAGTAGGAAGGGGGGAAACCCAAGCATCATCGTAGACGACGAATCGAGGTGCGGCGGGAGTCGATCTCTTCAAAAGGTCGCGAGCTCCGGGAGTCAAGCTCCTAAGCTTGTCTGCCAAAGGAACTGCTACGGTTGATCCGATTAAAGAAACGGCAGCGAGAGCTGCGGTCAAGCCAGAAAGAAGAAACACCATGATGATGCAAGGGGCTGGAGATGAGGATCTACGAAGTCAGAGACCTTGACACTCATCGATGGCTCCGCTGCGTTTTATACTGTAGTGATAGATCTATGTGAACGGATGGAAAAATGGGCTCACTGAGATTGGTTCACAGTATACAAGTGCCTTGGTGGCACGAGATCTCATGGCCAATGTGCTCGCATCGAGTATTTGTGCATCGTATAATTGTCGTCAAGTCACCTGTCTGGTTGACGATAAGGTAGGCATTGCAGTATATGCACTTCGAGCCTAAAAGATCAGTGACCTTGTGGTCGTATGTCGAGAATATATTGTTGTAGCCATATGGTTTTCCGCAAGGAAGAAGGAAAATGTTGCAAGCAATGACTGAGAACGGTGTTGCGCAAATCTCCATGTTCCATGGCCATAGGGAGATGGATATGGCCACCTTGGACTGTCCGCTGTCGCAAATATTGAATTCGTCCATTAAGATGGGCAAGGGGACCACGAGGCAATGTATTGCCCCCGAAAGACAATGCTATTCATTGCTCACGGAGATAGAACTAATATGCCACGCATTTCCGCGGTGGAAAGTCTGATAACCTTGAGATTAACCATCAGTGTCAACCCTGGGAGTCGATTCAGTAACTGATACTTGAGAACAAAGTGGAAGTATGAAACCTACTCCGGACCGCCATAGGCATGATGATTCCGTCTGTAGAGATATTTAATTCTCCCGGTCAATAGAATGCTTAATATCGTGGACTTGTTGTCGCCGGTCGTAATCAGAACTTTCGTGATGGTGTGAACCAAGAATAACATCAACAAGCTTGCCCACGAGGCTACCGAGCCTGCAAGTATTTCCGAATTTGGTCTGTGCTTGCCATGCGGTTGAGTCTTGATAGTGAACCCCAGTTGGCCATGTTCGTGCGCGCGCTAGACAGCCAGTCATTGACAATTTATGGCAGAAAACCCGGTGAGAAGATTGACGGACGAGTCCATGAGCTCCTCCGTGTCGAAAACAACCTACATTTGTTGTGTATACCTGCCATACGTGAGCTCTGCTCTAGGACTCCTTGCACGATCTGCTTGAATATTTTCAGTGCGCCGTGTGTGATGGTTAGGCTCAAATGTTGACCCCTTCTTGTATCGACACGCAGAAGTCGGAGGTTGAGTAATCATGTATTTCCACGCCGTAAACCCAGACTCGTTGCTCTGGTATGAGTACTAGCCTCGTATCTGCGAAAATGAAACATTCACTTTGTGGGTCCGCCAAAATGCTGAGGATGCCCCTCTGGTGATCTGGTCAAATGGTCTATCTGATGGAAGATCGAACTCATCGTTGTCTAGGAAGGTTAGGAAGTGCAATGAACGTGTCGCGGCAATCATGCTGATGCAATTGCGCTCGATGCCTATAAGAACACAAAGGATGGACAGGAACCTACATTTGGGAGTCCTCTCCAGGATCAACTTCGGCGAGCCCTGCTGCATCCTGCTTCAGCTCTTCGGACTCGTCGACTACATCCATCTCCTCTTCGTCGGATTCATAATCCACGTAATCCTCCACTTCATCTGCCACAGGCTCTGCTGAATCGTGGCCTCCCCCACCGTCACCTTCGCCTTCAAGTACAACTCCACCTCCAACTTCGCCTTGGCCCACATTTACGTTTTCGGTCGTCAGTCCACTCATGTTCACATCTTCAGACACATATGATGCTGATGACGGACCAACTAAGCGAGGCTGAGTTGTAAATGGGGGCGGCAACGCTGCTTTGGCCTTCCCTTTTCCTCGTGAAACAGCCGATATAGTTTCACCTTCTTTCGCTTGTCCCTTGTTTAAGCTGATGCTACGCTCGAGGCCGCTCTTCTTGTTTTTGTCACCCTTTGTGTTGTCCCTGTAGACTATACAGATGTTGAGAGACGCCGGGCTGTAATAATAAATATGAATTACTCTGAAGTTCATTTTGCAGGGGGTCGGCCAAGTCTCCGAATTCGATCATCTCTAGTGCTTTGAGCACATCAGAAGCAGAAATACTCTTGTGTTGTTTCGAGAGAGCAACATCGTGTGCGCTGGGTGATAAAGGTCAGGTATTTGCCGCAGGAGAAGCATGAACCCTACGTTGCGGCTAATGGGATCCGTGAGCTTAGTGGAAGCTGTCGGCGGAAGGCTACTGACCTAGATAATTTATGAAGACTGTTGAACCTTTGACGAGAGATAGCACCGTCTCCTTCTGCAACTTTGCATTTTCTGGTATCTTTAGGATACATGAGACCGCCGCACTGACAAATGGGACCGAGAACTCACGGCTGACTTTGCGATCTTCGTTACGATGCTCTTTGGTAACTCGAGGTTTTCAATGCCCTCTGAGACCAGATCCTGCTGTGCTTGAGCTGATATTTGGCCTCCACTTGCATCCTTGCGTGGCATGATGAACGTTCAAGTTCACGTGATCGCCGAGTATCTCTCCCGACGCGACGATGACGAGGGGTCTTTTTGTCCTTCTCTGGCTTACGCTTGTTCACAGTGTCGGGATATATTTGTTCACCAAGGGATTTCTCTTGACTCGGTTGTCTCTTCCAGATCGAAATGTGCATGGACACACTTCTCTCGCCACACACAAACGAGCTGTGCTGCTCGTCGTAGACGCGCTTCGTTTCGATTTTATTTCCAGTCATCCTCCAGAACCTTCTTCGCCGTGCCACCACAACATCCTAACTCTCCCGCGCGAACTCACTTCTGCACACCCGCGTCACTCCTTCATATTCAACGCGTATGCTGACCCACCGACCACGACTCTCCAGCGCATAAAGGGCTTCACAACCGGTTCCCTTCCGACGTTCGTCGATGTCGGCGACAGCTTTGGGGGGTCAGCTATCAACGAAGACTCATTGCTACACCAGCTTGCGGCCACCGGTCAGAAGGTCAGTATGCAGCTCAGCATCTGTTTGTCTGCTTATATGCGTCTGAAAGGTCGCTTTCGCAGGCGATGATACATGGATGACTCTGTTCCCTGAAATCCTTGACCACAACATGTCCTTCCCTTTCGACTCTTTTAACGTCGAGGACTTACACACGGTTGATGAAGGGGTCATTACACATCTCTTACCGATCGTGAACAGTCATTCAGACTCTTGGGGCCTTGCAATCGGACACGGTCTAGGTGTCGACCATGTTGGTCATCGCGTCGGTCCCGAACATCCGTTGATGAAGACAAAGCTGGAACAGATGAACGACTTCCTTGCCGAGCTTGTCATGGCAATTGACGAAGACACGCTGTTAGTCTTGCTCGGCGACCATGGTATGGATCGCACGACTACACATGCACGAGCTAGTGTTCGTCATACTCTGCCTGCAGTATGAAATATTCGCAAGGGTCCCCCATTATCCCATGGCTCAACCTCATTCCCCAGCACCCTCATTCCTACTGTAATATTCCCGGGAGAGGTCGTTCCTCATCGTTCTATCCAACAAATCGATCTCGTTCCGACCATATCGCTGCTCCTTGGCCTTCCAATCCCGTTCAACAATCTCGGGAGCATTATCCCAGAACTTTTTGACCGTGACCCGAACGGGGCAGGGGTCCGGAAGGCCCTCGAACTCAATGCGAATCAAGTCAAGAGATACCTGGATACTTACCGCTCTAGTTCGTTTGGTGGGGAACTTGATGGTTTTTGGTTGCAGCTTTCAGATAGCTGGTCAGCAACGCAAGACGCTTCGTCCGCAGATTCCCTTCTTGGGTTGTGGGAGTTCAGTCGTCGGTCGCTGTCTGCGTGCCGTAGTCTTTGGGCCAGGTTCAGCCCTCCTCTGATTTGTGCTGGCCTCATTATCATAATCCTCAGCATTATCGCAATTTTTTGTGCGTATCGTTTACTTGGTGATGATTTGGAGGATTCGGAGGGGCGTCTTGGGGGTGCACGGTCTAACATTATGAAAGCCACTGCTGCTGGGTTAGCCCTTGGTGCCATTGCTCATTTTCTGCTGCAAGGCTATTTGGAAGGTGTTCACCTACATCAAGCTTGCCTCTTTGGAGGTGCACTTGTGTCTACGTCAACATTCGCGTTTTCGTACCATCCTACTTTCCGCTACAAACAGCTGACTTCAGTCCCTGTCATTCCCATCCTTCATGCTCTCTGTTTCGCCTCCAATTCTTTCACCGTCTGGGAAGACCGTATCGTTCTTTTCCTCATCGTTACGTCACTCATTCCAGCTGTCTTGACCGGGTTCACTGCACCAACACCTCGTCTCCGGTATCGTATCGTTGGATTCTCCGCGCTCTTTGCGGCTTGTGTTCGGCTCATGGCAATTAGCACCGTGTGCAGAGAAGAACAGCACCCCTACTGCAACGTGACATTCTATTCTTCACCTACTTCGTCTGCCCCTCCCATTCTCGCTTTACTTGTCGCACCGCTTGCTGCATTCTCCGTTCCAATTGTCGTCCGGCGCATCCTAGGCATATCAAAATCAGAAAGGGGATTGGCTGGAATATTCTTCCCGTGGGCGCTTACATCCACTCTATTTGCTGGAACTGGTTTTTGGCTTTTGGAATGGGCTCACTCTGCGGAGTTCTTCGGGGATAGCGCAAACACCTGGTTCCGGCTAGCGCGGAGCGTGCTAGCCAGGGTGTGCTTCGCAGCAACTGTGTTCGGCGGCATCACTATATGGTGGACATCGCCTGTCTGTCTCGAAATTAGCACCGAGGACCAAGCCTTTGCAAGCTCAACCGCACAAAACCAACGGCAAAAAAATACCAAAGTCACCATATTAGGGTTTGCTAATGCATTCGGGTCACCCTACTTTGTGTTGTGGACAATCTTGTTGAGCGTAGTCTGGTTGTGTGTGCAACTCTCTGGTCAGGTGGTTTTGGGGCTCGGGACTGTGGCTCTACTGGCGTACCTCGAGGTTGTGGATAGCGTCCGGGACGTCCACGGTCTAAGCGATGCGTTTGCATCAAGTAAGCCAAGTGCGGCACTGGACCTTAACGCACTCAAGCGAGAGCTCTCGTTCTCAGAGGTTGTCCCTCTCGCGCTTCTTGCAATCCACACTTTCCATGGAACAGGTCATCAACCAACGATACCCTCGTTGCAGTGGAAGACTGCATTTATCCTAACTTCGAAGGTTTCCTACCCCTTTTCGCAGTTTACAGTCATCATCAATACGCTTGGTCCTCATTTCTTGATGGGTGCTGCCTCACCGCTGCTCGCGCTCTGGAACCTCCCGCCGCTGCCTCCGCCACGAGGCCTGACGGCATCTTCGTTGCGTGCTTGTCTCGCTATTATGCTGTATTTTGCGATTCTTCTGTTGGGAAGTGCTGCGTGCGCGGCCATCTTGAGGAGGCATCTTATGGTCTGGAAAATCTTTGCGCCGAGGTTCATGTTTGCCGCCCTCTCGCTCGTTGCCATCGATGTCGGTGTAGTCGTTGGCTTTGGGACAGGGGTGGGCAGAGTACGAGAGCGGATAGAAAATATATTCAAAAAGATGGTATAGGTCACCTTTGATATATCCACGAGATCTGTGATTCTATCAAAATACTACTAGTAAGATTCATTACGAGAGTAACCACCGAAACGCCCATCTGGGTTGTCCCGGCGGTTTCTCATCACAGCCCAGAAAGTTGGTGCGGAGACACTGTACTACCTCAATAAGATCTTCTCCTCGCTCTTCTCGCCACGAACGCGGTCATTCGAACATGAGCACTGCGACGACGATGAGCCTCCAACTTCCGGACCTCCTGTCGCTCTGCAGTGTCTTTGAGCTGCGAGCCAACAGGCACTGCAGGGTGGTCTCACAGGCCTCCGAGAAGTGGTTACTAGAAAATGACGTCTTGCTTTCCTCCATGGCTTGGAGCGCAGCAAAGCCAGGGCTCTTGGCGGCAGCTTGTCATCCCAGCGCGGACACAGCACAACTTCGGTTTATCACCGACTTCCTCAGTCTGTTGTTGTATCACCGCGAGCAACCTCTGGTCGACTCACGAGCGACGAGTGATGCGAGTGATGTTATCAACGATGCCTCGTATCCCTTCATACTGTAAGTGGGCTTTTACTCCCGACAATTATGTTCCGTTCAGAGATAGATATCGTTAACGATGGTCTCGTTTCCTGCCTGATTATTACCATTCTTTCTACGCATAACTCAAAACCAGCCTCTCGGACCGGTTGTCACGCATGGCTTACAAGCATCCCAAGTGGTATATGCAATTCAGCAAATCTCGGCGGCGATACCTCGAAGCGCTGCGCCAGCTCTTCGGGAGCGCACGGGGCGTCGAAGTTCCGAATCTCGAGACTTACATTGAACAGATGCGTGACGCGTCTGGGTTCAGGATGGCGCTGGACATGGTGCAATATGCCGGGGACGTGAACGTGCCGGACGCGTTGGCTGGGGACGACGCATTGTTCGTGAAGCTTCATGATCACGCGTGCGATATCGCTGCTTGGTGCCAGGTGAGTATCTTGCCAATTCCGTCGTCCGGTGCATGATGCGCGTGCTGCGTTGCTGATGCAATATGTACCCCGTTTGTTATGTACAGGGCATTGTTTCGTGTGCTAAAGGCATACCCCTGAAGCATGAGGCGAACATCGTCAGGATTCTCATGACGGAGAGGAACGTGACCCTAGAGAGCGCGGTTTCGACTGCTGGCGCGCTCGTCAAACAGAGCGTGGATGCGTTTGTCGTGACGGAGGAATCTGTTCTCTTGGTACCCGATTTCGCCGCCGACCATGAGGTGCGGCGATACCTCCGTGGACTGCGCGAGTGGATCGCTGGCTTTGTCAACTGGCTGTACGAGACCAAGCTCTTCTTGGGCGAGAAAGGAAACGAGATACGAGCGTTTGGGTGGGTGTTTGTTCCTGTCGAGTCAAGACAGGAGCAGGGAGACTAGGGAACGTCAAAGATATAATATAATAATGTTTTTTCTTTCCTTTTTCAATGGACTTCTTGGATTGATTGATTTTGCATTGTGCGCTTAGTATTCATTTGTACATCACCAACTTTTCTATACTTAGAGTTATCTAGAGCGGCGAGAGGGAGGGCGAGGGAAGGAGAGAGGGGAAGATGACAGGGGAGGGAGTAGATGAGGGTGAGGGCAAGCGTCATCATCGTGTCATGTGTCATATGGCCAGTTTAGAGGTACAGGTCGCCAGTCTCCTGATCTAAATCTCAACAGTGAAGTGATACAACTGTCTTAGGTGGTGTCGGGTTTTATCATCTGGTATGTGATGTAAAATAATCTCTCTCAAATCTTCTCGTCGTGCCGACTGAGTGGCGATGTTCCCTGCTTCACGTTTAGGACCTTTCCTCCAAAGAAACCTGATTGTCCCCCTCGATAGCTTGGGACGTCGGCCACTTTGATCGAGTTGCTGTTTTAAGGATCCTATCGCGTCGTGAAGTGATCCACTGGCTTCGTCAAGCTTCTCGTGGTGGAACTTGTTCCAAGATGGTGAACCGAACAAAGCAGCAGTGTTTTTGCATGCTAGATCGATGAAGAATTGGGCTCGAATCGGAATTAACGACGCGATAACCTGTACAGCGGTTCAACAATTATATTATGTACGGTGCAGCGCTGGTGCTTAAGATAATAGATGTAGTGGCTTACCCCATTCAGCTCGTGCCGCAATATAGCTACTTTTGCACGTCCCTCGGCTTGTTCTTGCTCCAATATAGCTACTTCCACACGTCCCTCAGCTTGTCCTTGCTCTAGTCGCGTTACTCGCGCGAGAAGCTTCTGCACAATATCTGAGCATGGTCATGAGTTTGAATTGAAATAAAACAAAACGGAAAGTTACTTACCATGCCTCAGGCGACCAGAATGCTGCCATTATGTTCAGGTCTTGCTTCGAAGACAGTGATAGATGGCTCTGATTGATTGCGAACTTAATGTTAGCACGAACATGAAAGTTAGTAGAGAAAACATGCTACGACCAATGGTCTCGGCCGAAGTTCATTTGGTCTTCTGGAACGTTCTCGCCATAATGTTGTTGGATAGCCTTGGGAACGAGGCTCACCCAATGGATGGATCCTTGAAGATGACGCGGGGGTCGTGACCAGAGTTTGGTGGCGAGATATGGCTGGCATTTTTTATATTACCCAGGTGGAGGCTGACCGGGGCCAGAAGTGACCGAGATGGAACGATATGTGGTCAGGTAATGAATGGCGGATTTGGCCATGTCCTCAGATTTGTTCCGTCTGCCATTCATTTTTCATCTTGTATTTCAGTAGTATGTATAGCAATCATGGCTGGTAATCAAAGCTTCCTCGAAGCCTGTCTCTTCCACGCCAAAACCAAAGGTTGCACCTGCTAACTCTGATCCATTTTCAAATCCATCCTGGGTACTCTGAACCTATAATATAGATAATAATTGGCCCGCCGCCCCGCTCGAGTCAGGTTGTCACACCTTCTCTTTGGGATTCGTTGTTGTCGTTGAGTGCGAGAGAGCGGGATGTACGTGTGTGCATCCTTTTATCGTCGCAAAGTCACCGTCCACGACGTTGATGACGGTAGCTTGGGAGTACTATAGCCGGGCCGGGGCGCAGGTATACACGTACGGGCAAGGGCGCACAATGCCACTTGCTGCGGACTCTCCCCTCGCGCTCGTTTGACTCCTTGGTTGGCGTCACATCACCGCCTCTATTTCATTCGTCATTCAAGTTGTGTTCGTCGTCCGTGTCGCCAGTGGACCAAGTGCTCGCGTGGGCAACGTAGCAGGGAAAGGCCCATGAACTTCGGTCGTCAGAATGAGTTAGCGACAGCAGAACTTCCATCATCTTCATTTTTCCGGACGACCACAGTACTCAACATGAATACCATAAGATCTCCTTGAAGACAGCGTCATATGGTGTGAGGTCTTTGGAAAAGCAAGAGACACCATGGCCACCTCCACCACCTCGTTCGTCCACCTTGTGGTATTCGTTTTCGCCCGTCTCAATGCACCCACCTGTGCCACGCCCTTTTCTCATTCTGGTTTCTCGTAGCCCACTTGCCTGGGTCCAGAATGCGCGCTTCAAATCACCGGGTATACGAATCTGCGAGTTGTTCTCACCCAGCCGCACCAATATCACAACCCACAAGATATCTGGCAACTCAGGCTCTCCGAGCCACTGCCTCTCTCTCTTCCCAGTGCACGGAGCGACGTTTAAAGACTAGCGCAGTGTCTTATCTATATCGCTGTTTGGCCACTGCCATAACTCTAACTTGAACGTGATTGCTGTCTCACCGAGTTGGCTGTCACCTTCGGATCCCGCGAAACTCAATGTGATCATTCCTATGTGAAGTTTTTCGATCTCTTGATCTAAGATCGTGTGCTGATAAACGACCCAAAAAAATCCTCCACATACATGGCTTTATCTTTTTTGTTTCTCTCGTCAACCACTGGGACTTCCTAGACGTTGGTCATCCTCTCTATCATGAAGACCTATTGACGTTAACGGTATGTTACAATCTGGACACCGGCCCGCCAGGTTCCTTGCCCCGAGCTGTAGCTGGTCTCTTTTCAAATTAGCATGGCATCGTAGCATTCAACGCTGCGAATGGCCTAGTAACGTTTGTGCCACCAGAACGTGGTGCTTATATAACGCATGGAAATATTTGCGCCACATGAATGCTGGCCACTTGACCAGTCTATTAGGTCGAAGTCAAAATCCTTGGATACCGTTCATCCTCCGCTGCATATGGAGTCAGGTCGAGTCGGACCGGAAACATCACCGACTCTGTATGCAAGCTGGGACTCTGAGATATATGTATGTCAGATAGGCTGTTGATCCCAGTCAGAAAGCCCTTACCATGTTATCCTCAAAAACTCTCAATAGGTTCGCCTTTTGGCTCAACACCATGTATCTGTTTACAAAATCTGATTACAAAACAATCTTCTTCCCCGCGGTGAGTACATATCATCATGATGTGAACCGTTAGAGATATGAATGAAGATCAAACGGGATAGATCATCTCCTCTTGTGCTGCCTTTCCGCCTACCAAGGCCTCGCAGTTGTCGGCCACGGTCATTTGGGTTTGGTTTCACTTGCTACAAACCGATGTGTCCAATCAGACGTATTCCGCTCACGAAGACATCGTCAACAAACCATGGAGACCGCTTCCATCTGGTAAAATTTCTGTGGAAGAAGCACGACGACTCCGTTGGGCCCTCCTTATTTTCTGTCTCTGCCTCTCTGCCTGGCATAACACGGGCGTCGTTGTTTCCAGCGCCACATTATCGCTAATGGAAATCATTCATGACGACCTTGGTTTTGGTTCGCATCCCGTCCTAAAGAACCTGATGAATGTTGGTGGCTATCTCACATTCCAGTCCGGTGCCATGATGATCATGTGTAAGCTCTGTTTCGGTACAACTGCCGACTGCTTTGGCGACTCATATAACTCTGCAGCTTCAAGAACCCATTTTGATCGAACCTCGCTAATCGCGCTTCTTGCCAGCGGCTTGCTAATTCTCACAACGATTCATGCTCAAGACTTTGCCGACACGGAAGGAGACAAACAATCCGGTCGCCGCACCTTGCCTATTATTGCGCCCGAGGGATCTCGTGTGTACATCTTGACTGCGCTCCCATTATGGTCGATAGTCTTGTCAGCGTTGTGGGACCTGGGCCCGCTGAGCAGTGTCATGTTCCTTTGCATGGGTGCGTTCGTTGGGAGTGAGTATTTCCAGTTCAGGGATGCCAAGCATGACGAGAGGTCTTATGTGCTGTACAATGTAAGAATTGATCGTTCATATGTGGCTTTCTTGTGCTAACTCGAGATCCGTTCCCGCTTCCAGGTATGGTTGCTCGCGGCGCATACCCTGCCGTTAAACGCACGTTACCATGTGTTGAACTGGTAATATCGAGGCTGAGCGCTGGATAACGAATATGTACCTGCGCGCGAGATTCTCAAGTCCACTAAGCTGGAAAAATGAGTTGTCGGAGCGTTCTCTTTGTTTCATGCTTGTCGTTATTTTTGCCGTTTGAATGACTGCAGGATTGAACGTTATTGGTCACTGTATAGGATATGTGTACAGTGATCTACACATAATGTTCAACGTTACGGGTTACGAAAATGATAGTCTGCTGGCGACTGTACTACTTCCTCATGACAGTGGATGCATTTTAGGGGATATAGCTGGTTGTTGGACCTTGCAGGCAGTGCCTACTTAGGCGCGCGACGTAATTCCTCCGAATGTGGATCTCGTGAGGGCGTCGTCCGGTTCAGGATGGCCCTGGACATTGTGCAATATGACGTGCCAAAGATATGAACGTGCCTCCTAGAGGCCAGACGCATTGGCTGGGGATATTTGTGAGACCTCATAATCAAGCCGTGGGATATCACTGCTTGGTTCGAAGTGAACACATGGTAATTTATTATCCGGTGCATGATGCACGCCATGTTGTTGATGAATGTCCCTCATAATGTACAAGATATGATATTGTTTCATGCGGCAAATGTATACCTCCAAAGCACGAGGTGAACACTGTCCGGGTCCTCACGAAGGAGAGGAACTTAATGCGGCGTACGCTCGTCAAACAGAGCGTGTACACATCCGTCATGACGGAGGAAGCAGTTCCTTTGGTGCCCTATTTCGCCGCCGACCATGCGGTGGGGAGGTACCTCCGTGGACTACGGGAGTGGGTTGCCGGCTTTGTTAGCTGGCAGTACAAGACTAGGCTCTTCCTGTGCAAGAAAGGAAAAGCGGTGCGAGCGTTCGGGTAGGGTCCGTTCCGGTCGAATGAGTCAGATACGAACAGGGACTAGGGAACTGATACAGTCCATGTAAAATGCACGTCCAGGCTCAGGACACAGTATCGACAACGTTCACTGATAACTGTGAATTTATAAAGGCCGGAGTTAAGACTTTGCAGTATGTACAGCCACTCGGGTTGTAAGCCTTTCCGGAAAGCGTATACACCCCGCAAACTCCGCACCAAACCACATTCTATGAGACTTTCCAGCTCCTGCGGCCCGTAAGCTGCGAGATGACGGGGAGCTGCTGGATACAAGTACAGTGCAGCACTTTGAATTTATTTTAGAGCACGAGAGGAAGGCGGGAATACGGCAGTCCGTTCGCTGTAGCGTCGATCTTTTCAGTTAAAGTGTTTCCCACGTGCGGCGGCTTTTGTTGGCAAATATTCCCACGCTCAAATGTTATCTGATTACCGAATTTAACCGAGTCGTCTCCGACTTTTGTCTTCGGTTCACGTCGTTGACGTTGCCGTTCATTCTGTCACTGTCATGTCGACTGAGGGTCTTAGGACCGTCGCCGTTCTTGGAGGTTCCTATGGTGGTGAGTTCTCGTATTTTGACTCGCCGACATGCACTGTCCGTTGGGTCCAGGATCGGTATATAAATATAAAGCTGTCCCTACACCATCCCTGCGTTATGCTCCCACACTTCCTTCTTCGTTCGTATGTACTCATTTATTTCTGGTTATAGGCTACAGGGCAGCTCGAGTCCTTGCCGCTGGGTTACCGAGTGGATGGAGAGTCGTCTTTGTTGATAGGAACTCGTGAGCCCCGTTTGTCATCTTTTCTTCAGCAGCATCCGTAACACCCAAAAATTATCTTCCTTAGTCACATCAATCACCTATATAACTTACCCCGCTACGCTGTCCTTCCTGGTCACGAACACAAAGCTTGTATGTCCCGGCCAGGCTCTGCTTGCTGACGCTTACTTATTTCGCACAGTCATTCCCTACAATAATTTATTTGACAATACATCCAACCCAACTTCTTCACACTGGCACAAACGCGTGCATGGAACCATAACATCCCTTCACCCTGATCATATCACATTTATCCCGCACCCTAAGGATTCCTCAGTCGAAACACTAGAAGAGGAAATATTGCATTTTGACTATGCAATCTACGCACTTGGCTCTCACCTTCCTTCTCCCATCAACCTTTGGGAACCTTGCGATTCACTAAATCACACTCAGGAATATAGGGGCATGAAACAAGAAGGTATTTCCTGGCTTCGCATTCGCCAGCAACAAATTGCAGCTGCACAGGATGTACTTGTCGTTGGTGGAGGTGCGCTCGGAATACGTAAGCTAGTTTCCGTGCTTTCAAAGGACCTCATTTTCATTTTTTTACCCTCCGCCGTTTCCTTGACTTTATTCCTCCATTGCCAATCAAACGCCATGCATAGAATTTGCCTCCGACATTGCAGAGGTTTATCCCAGCAAGTCTATAACACTTTTGCATTCACGGTCGAGGCTGCTTCATAAATTCGACGAGGCTCTGAGTGAAGAAGGCATGTGTCTTGTCAAATGGCATTCTTCCACGTTTCTAATCTCCCCGAAATTCCATCTACAGCTTATCAAGGTCTCCAAGACGTCGGGGTGCATGTCGTTCTCGGCGAGCGGCTGGACATGTCATTGCTCAATGACGACGGAATAAATGAAATTGGAAAGCGAGGGACAAGGTTGATCAAGACAGTGAAGGGGCGTGAAATTAGGGCAGATCTTGTGGTACGTGGGCTAGAGGCCATGTTTCAGACACACCTCACCGAGGGCTTTGATTCCTCTTTTGCATTCTCTTCGCTTTGTTTGAACGCGATACGCACAGCTTCTGTGCACGGGGCAGTTGCCTAACACGTCAATCCTCGGATGCATGGATCCGCGTACTATTGATCCCGAAAGCGGGATGGCGCGGGTATCTCGCACCATGCAAATTCTCGCTCTGAATGAAAAGGCTACCTTTGTTGATGATGACAGCCTCGATCGTGCCATGCCTTCAACTTCCCCTACAATATGCGGCAGTGGCACACCTTTGCCTGTCAACACCCTTGTGGACCTTACAGCTCCGATGTCGAAGTCGGCTGGTTCCTCTGTGGACGAGTTCTTGAAACCCGCGGCTGATGTGTCACACGATCCTGATATGTCTGTCTATCCTCACCTGTTCGCAATCGGAGACGCTGCCGATGCGTTCGGGGCAATCAAAGCTGGTCATACTGCTTATCACCAAGGAGAAGTAGCAGCGCGGAACGTAATCAGGCTCATCAAAGCGCATACTGACACCGAATTGGAAGAGTATACGCCTACTTTACCTATGATCAAGTTTACTCTGGGCCTGGTGAGCGAATTATTGCATTCTTTGCGTCTTCTGAACAAATTGACCGAATTCCTGGATAGACGAAATCGGCCTATGAAGTGGCTGGCGTCGTAGGTACGAGGGACGACGGGACCGACGATCTCGGGGCGGAAGTTACATGGAATCATTATGGGTACAAGGCAATCGACGAGGAGGGGGTGTGGATTTGATTGATTGGTGTTGTTGGTATTACTTATGTTCCTCGTCGTTTATTTTAGAGTACTTTCCATGTTACAGGATACCTGCCGATAGATTTTCCCTTCACGTTCTCTATATAGATGTTTTATTTGTCTTGCAGTCGTGGAGAATACATTTTGTTTTTCTTTATTGGAGCATCCCGATCACCAGCGGTTGATCAGTTCAAGAGTTGAACATTGAAGGGCAGATTCCGTTGGCGATGTAACCATCTCCCTGCCGATAGTATCTCAGACGACGTGGTTCAGGGACGAGCGTGTTAAAAATCCAGTATCCACGGGGGTGGGTACATACAGTTACCGATCGCAAGTCGCTGTCACGACGGCCGAAATGCTAGTCAGATCCGACTTCTGGAAGGAGACATAGTAGCGAGTGCAAGAACAGCAAATCAACGTATCCTCGAGGGATCCAGGACTCACCTACTATCCGCTATCCGGCAGCAATGATAAGAGATACTCGCGGGTTGGTGGTTGCCAGACGGTTACTAGCATTACCCAAGGCTCAGTTGGTTAAAATATTATTCAATCCACTATCAACCAAGCACTCCAGGTTAGAGAGGAAAGAGTTCAGTGGGTTGCCGTGGGGGTGGGAGAGGCCATCCAGCTGGGCTGTCGGATCTGAGGCTCGCTGCGTCAATCTTTGCATGAAGGCGGGTGGAGGATTGGAAAGAAGCTCATGAGGGTCCACGGCCGGCATACTTACTAGGTCCTGATCTCAGTAGCCGCGGTGTCTCGCTGAGTTGCTTTTGGCCACTCCGAGTCGAGGCGTCACGTCTTCGGAAATCTCCGCGCGCAAGCATTTCACAAACGCAAAATTACCAAGGAAACGGAATGCTGCATTCAAAGTTTTGAGACATCGTGTATAATCCAGGACAAAGTTCAACACAGAATTTGTTGACGCTTGTCGTCGAATACAAGGAGTCTCGATGTTTTTCTACCAACCAACTGACCGGTAACTCGGAAACAGCAGCTGTCGGGCCCGGCCCGGCTCGGCTCACGGCTTTCAAAATGCCAGGCCGAGCTCCAAGCCCCACCAAGCCCTGAGTGCGGCCCGGCTCGGCTTGGCTTTTCGGGGCTCGGCTTTCAGGCCGGGCCGCGGCATCACTAGTCGTGCGTCATCGATCTGCCTCAGATTTACAGATGTAACGTTTCTGGAGCTAACTGTCGACCTATCAACTCAGTTCCTCGGAGGTTAGCGCACCGAGCCCGCACAGGAACGACATTACGAATTGTGACGGTCTTTTCTGGTTTTCGTATATGATATTTCAAATGATCGAGGGATGGCTCGGGGTGATCGCCCAAGTCGAATCTGGTAGGGGGCTCGGTGAGCCTCGTCCCTGCCTGCGTAGTCATGTGCTTGTTTTCGTCGTCGATGTTGCGTTGCCTTCCTGGTTGCTGGACAAGGTGACTCAAGACACCGTGACGTCATCATGCCAGCTGGCAGATCTACGGCCAGGGTATAAATGAATGTCGACTGTGACTATGGACGTGGTGACATCCAAGGAACGCAGGTTTATCGCAAGCGACTCATCCCGTCCCAGCCGTCTCGCGCCATTCCATCACCGGCAAGAAGGCCATGCTGTCTAGCATCCAGCAAGTTTGTGGTTCTGGCTTGAGCTTCGCGTTTGCGGCTGTCTTGTGGATGCTAGTGTCGTCAGCATGGGCGATCCCACCAGCAGACAGACTAACAAGTCTCGGCCCGGATGCACGGGACTTGTTGAAAAGTACTGTCCCCGCTGCGCCCCGTTTCCTGGCTTATAACGACGCCTTTATCAGCCCATTTCCGTCTGCATCGCAGCTTTCGGTGAGCACTGTGAATTTCGATGCACCCCTTCCCATGTAGTTTATTTTCTTTCTTGTCATGCAGGGGTTCAATGTCTTGTGAGCAGTGCTTACGCATCGATTATATGAGAGCGAGGGCTCACCGCTTTCTCTCTGACACATACAGTGCGCTCGGATTTCTGCTCACGTCCGGACCAACCGACCAAGCCAAGGCATGGGCGACACTCACACCCAGTCAGCGTAGCACGTACCTCCAAGAGTACGAAGCAGCAGGCATCTCGCTCATCGTATCAGCGTTCGGGTCCACGGACACGCCCACGACATCTGGCTTTAACCCCACTCAGCTGGCAGATACCATGTCTTCATGGGTGAAGCAATTTGGATTTCAAGGCATTGACGTCGACTATGAGGTATGGGGCTGTTTCCGTTGCTTGCACGTGCTTGATCGTTTTAGGACTTTGCTGCCTTTGAGGCTACGGGCACGGCGGTACCGTGGCTCGTTAGCTTCACGCAGCAGCTCAGGACGAATCTTCCCCAGGGGCAGTATATTCTTACTCATGCCCGTGGGTCGTTTGATACTCTCGTATCATGACAGCTGCTCAAATATAAGTACAGCGGTTGCCCCCTGGTTCTCTCCTGGTTTGTGGAGAGCTGAAGGATATCTGGGCATGCACAAAAGTGTAGGCCATCTGATCGATTGGGTGAGCCAGGACGACCAATGGGCTCCTTGTCCGATATGTTAACCCACGTGTTCCTTTCAGTATAATATTCAGGTATACTCTAAGTTACTTTTCGCTTCGTGATTGATTTTCTAACGCAAACGCGGGTCGCCGACCGCCTGTTAGTTTTATAATCGTGAGCTGTGCATGCCGGTGCGTTGATGTGGGCTGACCGAACTTTGCTTTGCAGAAGGAACGACCGAGTACGCGACCTGCGAAGGCCTTCTCACCATGTCTTCTAAGAATTTCCCCGAATCTGCGTTGTTCCAAATTGCGGACAATGGTGTTCCCCTCGACAAACTACTCATTGGTAAGCCCGGAACGATGATGGATGTCAATAACGGGTTCATGTCGACATCAACGCTGGCTTTGTGTGTCGCTGAAGCCTTTGCCTCTTGCTGGAGTAAGTTATATCCATGTTTTGCATCAGGACGACTACGAATATTTAATATCGTATTATTACCAGACGGGGGTGTAATGGTATGGGAGGTATGTTGTGGAACGTTCTTGACTTTGCATCCAAGTCTGATCGATGCGATCTTGATAGTTTCCTCATGTTGCTTCTTCGTGGATCGAAGGGGTCAGCATGAGCTTTGTCTCGAATAAGTGAATTGTGAAGTGTAGGGGATTGGTGTTGAAAAGTTGTATGCCGCCGAGAGTGCAACTTGTGGGTGAGATGTGATGATGCAGGCGGCAGATGTTATTTGTGTTGAATGAACATAATTTCGTTCATAATTTCGTTCTACAAAGAGTAGTATCTATAGCGCTAGTATTACGTAAGCACATGTACATACATTTGCTTACACAACTGAGTTAGAATAGCATCTTGTACTCAACCACAATGTGTTAACCTCAACCACAGAACCTCCCTGGTAAGTCTAATCTTCTGCCTAAAGTTGACTGAGTGTAAGTGCTGCCATATGGCATGCCTTCACTTCATTAGGTTATGAGCCCTGGTAGCGAAAGCGGTACATTGCACTGTAGACAAGGATAAGTCTCAGTGGACTATGGTTAGAGTCAACTGGATTACCTGTAGACGAGGATAAGTCTACAGTAGAGTAAGTATGGGTAACAATAATATGTAGTGAGTATCTTACCTCAGTGGACTATGGTTAGAGTCAACTGAGGTACAGTACACTGACGAGCAAGTAAAAGACTAGCTTATGTAAGCTACCTAATACAGATGTGAGTGTATGAACTCCAACATGCACCTTTATGGCTGCAGTACCTGCTAGCTCCAGAAGGTTCACTGCTGTGTGGAAACGCTGCATGCAGAGGTTGTAAACCTACACCTTGCGCTTCATTGATGTTACGACCCTCATTTTTCATCTAAGTCTTAAGTGCTCGTGTTATCTTATCTAAGTGTGCACCAATCTTATCTTATCTTATCTTCGATTGCCGCTCGTATTATTGCATCTAGTCACGTGATCGAGGTCTAGACCTATGATGTCACAACACATTGTTAATGCATGGCCACAGCCTTGCGTCTAGACCAACATATGTTAGACATGAGGCCAGCTTCTTTTCATTTTCCGCTCGGCTTCTCTTCCATTTGATACATAGCCTCGCTTCTTATTCCCAAACCTGTGAGAACAGTTTATCCTTATTCGGTAGTTAGTGTAAAGATAGGTCAGACACAGCTTGGTCTGTGCGCATGTACGAGTAGTATATAATGAATGCAGCACCAGCCAGACACCTTAGTCTGTTCTGGTTGATTCCTGACCATCAATAGTCCCCCCCTTCTCTTGAGTTATTAGTCTTTGAGGTGACCTAGTGTGCCATTCCTGTATAGGTTTAGTTGTTGCCAACAATTGAAGCAATGGTTTTGTACCTCCAGAAGGGGGAACCTATGTCAGTTTAGTATGCTGACTAGTTCATGTCTACAGAACAAATCATGTCTTCCCCCTCTGCAGTTACCATCCCTGTCTTCACTGGTGCCAACTGGTCCCAATGGTGGCCCATTATGTCTTCATACATCAAGTCAACTGAATGCGCCTGGGTACTAACTATTATTGCGCCCATCTACGACCCCTCCACCACCTTCAAGGAGACCAACTTCTGGATCTCCTGGAACAAGGCAAACGACACGATCACCGGCACCATCAAGTTGTACCTCTCAGAATCCCTGAGGAGAAAATACTTCTCTGAAGACAATGCCGCTGCCCTCGTCCAAACGCTCAAGGATGAATATGACACCTCCGGCATCACTGGGGCCTTCTTGGTCTTCAAAGAGCTGCTTGAAATGAAGGTGGCCCAATCCTCCCATCCTGCTCCCTCCATCAACAAAGTGGAGACTCTCTTCTCATGCCTCAAGGCTGCGGGATATGAGCTCTCTCCCAAAGTCCAGGCAATGCTTTTGCTTGCCAAGCTCCCTCCCTCAATGGATGTTGTTGCGCAGATGATTGCGCAGAAGAAGGACACCACTGGAAAGTTCGTCAACTACTGTGTCGACGACATAAAGAAGGCTGCAGTCCTGTCATGGGACCAGCGCCATATAATCAAGACTCCCAAGGCTCCTCAGGCTCACAAGATCAGCGCAAGGGGGACAACCCTGAGTTTGAACAGCAGCAGCAGTCAAATGACAGCAGTGCTAGAAAAAACAAGGGGAAGCATGGCAAGCGTGGTGGTAAGAAACATCAAGAGCAGGAGGCTTCCTCCTCCAACATGACCACGACCACACCCATATTGCCTCTTTCACCTACACCACCGGTCCTGAGCCCTTTCTGGATCCTCATGCCATCGCCAACTGTCCTGCCCAACTCTACCAGGGGCACCAAGGCCCACCTGCTTGTTCTCAAATACAGCAGGTGTTTTCTCTTGCCCACCAGCTTGAGATCACCCCCTCAATTGAGACGATTCGCTCTCTTGATGCAGGACTATCACAGCAAGGCCCCTCCTTCCTCACTGGCATTCAACCAGCCTCCTCCTCCTTCCCTCAACCACTCGCTGCAAGGCTTGAGCCTACCTACGTGTTACGATTCATGCAGACACCCATTCTTTTCTTTCTCTTTCTTTCCTTCGTCCTCTATGTACTTTTCTTTTTATTATCGCTTCCATGTACACTTAGTCATCCACAGCTTCTTATTGTTCCTTACTGTGGATTACCTACACCTTCCATTGTATTCCATAGGGTTCTATGGCACCATTTATATTGACCAATCATTGTAGTTCTTACTGTTCCCTTTTCTTACTTATAAGTGATTCTCATCGCCTCTGTTTTCTCTAACCTTGACCTCCTCAAGTATCCTCCTAGATACGTCTTGGTGAATATATCCCTTGTCCCTTGAACACTCTGTGTGACTTTGTCCTGCACTTGAAAGGATGCTTCCACCCTTGAGCTCTACCCAAGCTTCATAGGTTGTCTTTGTCGCTCTCAGAACCTTGTCTTCGATCCCTCGACTCTCAAAGAAACCTCATTGTCTTGATCCCTTCAATCCTCAAGACTCCCTCAGCCCCCTTGAACCTTTGTCGTCTTGATCCCTCATTCCTCAAGACCCCCTTGTCCTTGTCTCTCACTCCAAGATCTTCTTCTCAAGGCTACACTCATTCCTATCTGGACCAAGTGTAATAAAAGATCAAGGTTCTCTCTTCGAGCCTACCGTTGTTTGTAGTGCCCCACCATTTCATCTTTCAATCCCCTCAGACCTAGAAGAGGACCCCCTGCTCCTCCAAATCCACCTCCTGCTTCCCCAGTCCCCAGACGATGCATTCGCGCTCCCTCTTCCTCAGAGTCCGACCAAGGAACTCCTCCAGTATCTTGAACCCCCTCCCCAAGTCCACCCTCCAACCTATCCCAGTCCGAAATGTCAACCAATCCACCAACAAGAATGGTGACATAAAGTTCACCTGCTCTCTCTATGTTCACATCGTTGGTCTGCTCCAACAGATCAAGTTCTATGTCATGCATTGTGGCAAAGAGAACATCATCCTTGGGCTCCCCTGGCTCAGGAAGACCAACCTGGTTATCGATTGGGAGAAGAGAACTGTCACCATCAAAACCTCCTGTGATGAAGCAGACGAACTCAACACTCTCTATAACCAAGACCACCTTTGACATACTGCAAAACTCCGCCCCCCACCCCCCACAGCCAGAGCTATCCGTCACATTGACTCTGACCCTGTCCATGATGGATGACTCTATGACTACCTCGACAACTGGGCAGGTCATCGTTTTCCCACCCAGGCTCGAACCCACTATCTGATCAATCAAGTGATCAAATGTGGACAACGCTTCGCCCAGATACCCTTCACCATGGTCAAGTCATTCACCACTGAAACTAAGCTGGCCATCGAAGCAGACAAAGCCAAACCAAAGGTCACCCTCCCACTGGAATATTCAGCTTATTCCTCCGTTTTCACCAAAGAATCCGCCGACCATCTCCCCCCATCTCAACCCTATGATCATAAGATCAACCTCAATGAATCTTTCACCCCAAAGATAGGGAAAGCCTATCCCTTGACTCCTGAAGAATGCCGAGCAACCAAGGCCTTCATCGAGGAAAACCTCAAGACAGGGAAAATCTGCCCCTCCAACTCCCCCCAAGCATCCCCCTTCTTCTTCATTAAAAAGAAGGATGGAGGACTCCGACCTTGTCAAGACTATCATTATGTCAACGAACATACCACCCGCGATGCCTACCCCCTCCCCCTCATCTCTGACCTCATCGATACACTCAAGGGAGCCAATGTCTTTACCAAGTTTGATGTCCGATGGGGTTATAACAATGTTAGGATCAAAGATGGCCACCAATGGAAGGCAGCCTTCAACACCCACAAAGGTCTCTTCGAACCCACAGTCATGTTTTTCGGTCTCACCAACTCCCCTGTGTTGGCAATGACCAATTCTATACAGAAAAGGTACTAGGTCACCACCAAAGGCAAGACTTAGAGAGGGGACTATTTCAGGTCGGGGAATCAACCAGAACAGACTAAGGTGTCTGGCTGGTACTGGCATTATTATATACTATAATACATGAGGTGGCCATGAGGTGTATTTAGGGCAAGTGATTAGTGAGCGATGACGTGTCGTGAGATAATCTACTATATAAGTACTAATGACTCACATGCTCGTGAGAACGGTGGTCTAGAACTATGCAATGAGGCTACCATGCCTTTAGCATGCGCTAGCCATGAGGTCTGACGTCATAATGGTCTAGACCCAAGTCACGTGATATGATAAGATAAGATTGAGCGCTAAGATGAGATAAGATATTGATAAGATTGGTGTGCGCTTAGATAAGATAAGATCTGGTGCTAAAGCTAGGTTGCAAGACGAGGGTTGTAACACCCTGCCACTGTTACAAACCTCGTCTGAGGAAACCTAACTTTGCCCTAACCCTAGTCCCTGGTTCCCAATCCGGACCCTTAACCCCATTGCTCTAGTTCCAAGATAGAACCATAGCCTTGTCTCTTGATCTTACCCCTATTCCTCGTATTCTCTTGCATAAGTGCGCGCTTACTTATTCTTCATAGACGCTCATTCATTATAGTATCGGCCTTGTTTAGCGCCTTCACTGCCTTAGCGCCCTTGCTGACTAATCATCGGCATTGCCCCATAGTCTGGACCTCCACTTTCCTCTTTCACATTGTCACATTGACATCATGGTCTAGACTGCCTCATAGTAACCTACTGTCTGTTACGCTTGGCCCGGGTAGGGACGAGCGTAGCCTCTGAAAACGCGGGAGGGCAAAGTTCTGTAAGAAAGACAGGGACAAGGACGAAGGTAACGTTTACGATCAAGTGTCGCAATGAGAGACAAGGATGTCGTCGAGGGTGACGACCGCAGATATCGCTCGATCGAATGTCGAGGCGAAGGTTACTCAATCAAGTGAAGAGCAACGAGACGAGAGATGAAGAGAGCGTCCACTCAAAAGTAGGACGAGGACTTCCAGAGGTTCTTCCCACTGAAGGGTTGTCAAGGGATGGGCTAGATT
>JBBPME010000212.1:0-37077 GCA_038090155.1 Rossbeevera pachydermis
AAGGCTCAGGTCCTTGCCGGCGGCCGAGGCAAGGGAGCATTTGACAATGGTTTCAAGGGTGGTGTCCATCTCATCAACGCGTATGTTCCTTTCTCCCATGGATACTCGACCGTGCTAATTGTACCAGTCCTGAACAGGCACGGGAAATCGCCAAGCAGATGATCGGTGCTAAATTGATCACCAAGCAAACAGGTTCTGCTGGTCGGATCTGCAATGCTGTTAGTTTTCTTTTTCTTGGTCAATTTCGCGCTGTTCATCGTCACTAGGTCATGCTTGCCGAGCGACGGGATCCTGCTCATGAATACTACGTTGCAGTCCTCAATGACCGTGTCACCCAGGGTCCTGTTTTGGTTGCGTCTAGTCAAGGCGGCATGAACATCGAGGAGGTTGCCGCAAAAGACCCTGATGCCATTATCACCACCCCAATTGATGCTAAAAAGGGCCTGGACCCTTCCGTCGCCTTGGAACTTGCGAAGACACTTGGGTTCAAAGACGCAGTAACTCAGAAGGAAGCCGCAGACATTTTCGTGACCTTGTACAAGCTGTTCAAAGACAAGGATGCCACCCAGATTGAGATCAACCCTATGGCCGAGACCACTGATGGACACGTTCTTTGGTGTGTTACTGATCTGATCTTCCGCATTTGCAAACCTGCTAGAACGTCGTTTTCTCAGCATGGATGCTAAACTTGAATTCGACGAGAACGCTGAGTTCCGGCAGAAAGATGTCTTCGATCTCCGTGACGTTTCCCAAGAAGAGCCTTCCGAGGTCGAGGCGAAAAAGGCCAACCTGAATTTCATCAAACTCGACGGTAGCATTGGCTGTTTGGTTAACGGCGCAGGCTTGGCCATGGCCACCATGGACGTGTTGTCGCTGCATGGCGGAAATCCAGCCAATTTCCTCGATGTCGGAGGGTGAGGGGATTACATTTCATCAGAACCATGATGTTCATCATTTTTACACAGTGGCGCTACCCCCGAGACCGTCAAGAAGGCGTTTGAAATCCTTTTGACTGACCCCAAGGTGAAGAGCATTTTCATCAACATCTTTGGAGGCATCATGAGATGCGATTATATTGCCGAGGGTGTCATCCGTGCCACTAAGGAACTCGGTCTCACTATTCCACTTGTCGTCCGGCTCAAGGGCACGAAGGAGGCGGAGGCAAAGCAGTACGCGTCCATTTCTGTCGTTGACATCGCGAAAACTGCTGACCCTTCGTTCAGGATGATCAAGGATTCTGGACTAAAGATCGTAGCCTTCGATGATCTTGACACAGCTGCCCAGGAAGCAGTCCAATTGGCAAGCAATTAGACATAGATTTTTATAGGATGTTTGTTTGCGATTTTAATCACTATCATATCCCTCATATATCGATCGCATTGTCATTGTTTCGCTCGATGACGCAAGACAAGTTAGCATTCAAAAGAAAACAGAAATATCAATATATCTACCGACTGAACAAATATATGTAACGTGAGCACAGATCTTTACCATGATGGCCGAGAAAACGGAATGTGCGTGTACACGGGTTGTGGGGGGACGTGACCCTGTGAATGAGACGGTTGCTGCATGAGTGGGGTACCAGATATATTCTCTGAACGGCCCTGTCCGCGTTCTGGGGGACCAGAGTTCATGTATGGAGGACGGTGCCCGGGGGGAATCATTGCAGATGGATGCATCAACACTGGGCTACCATTATACATAGGTACATTGGCTGGCGGAGCAGGATGCATGACATGACTTAGCACAGGCACTCCGCGTGGACGTGGTGGCGCTGAGCCTGTCACAGATGGTGGTACATTTTGGGGGGAAAGACTCGAAGCGTAGACAGGATGGACTGGCGTCGGTGCTGGATATGCCACCATTTGGGTAGGGTAGGGGGAAGGGATAGGCCGTACCGCACCATTGTTCTGGGAGGGCTGCATAGGTAGCCACATTGGCTGATTGTACAGCGGAGGTGGTCCATTCATGGAATGTCGCGGTATGGGGCTTGGCGCGGTGGGAGGATATATCACAGTCGGGCTGGGAGAGTGCGCGAGCATTGGCGACGAGAATGGAGGGAAGTGGGTACGCATGGCAGCACCAGGAGCCTGATGGGGGGTCGGGTAACTGAAGGTCTGAGGGCGCGTGATTGGACCATTCACAGTGGGTGGTGACAATGGTGGAGGTCGGTGGGAGGATGCGTTGGATGGAGTAGGAACTTGCTGGAACGCACGGGTTACATCATGCAGGGATATTTTCGAGGCTACTGTAGCGCTCGTCGGTGGAGGGGTTTCGCCATCTTCGGACTTGACTTCTTGAATGGTGAAAGGTAATGCGGTGAGGTCGTCTGCGATACCTTCCAGAGAATTGACAACAGAAACTTGTTCCTTATCAGCAGTTTGAGACCAGACCGCCCTCAGATGCTCTGGGTCGGGGGCCCTGGCAGGTGAATCCTTGCTAGCGAAACTTAATGGCGACTTTGTCCAAGGAGTACTGAAGGTTGCCGATGCCGGCGTACGCAACGATCGTTCGGTCTGTACAATACACATGAACTGAGAACAGTGTCATATATCAGTCTGAACGTACAGATTCATCAGAGACTTTGCCGTCTGCCTGAGTTATCAAGGTCAGTGTAGGGGGCTGTATGCCAAGCTTGACTCCTTCGATGTTAGGACTTGATATCGCAGTAGACCCCTTGGAATCTATGGGGACTGTTGTCGGAGAAGATACATCAACTGACGACGACAAGAGTATACTGGACTCCAGCGGGGAGACATGCACACCTTCCTCTAGTTCACTAGTCACCGTAAAGTTGACGGCACCCTTCGAGTCTCGGCCTGGGTCACGATAAAACCCAATCGCTGACCCTGGTGGGAGCTTCGGAAGTATCCTTTGGCGCACTAAGTAGGATTCTGACTTTGCAGGCACTTCTTCAGTGACCGTAGACTCAACGGGAGGTGTTCTTAGTTCTGGGAGTGGAGAACAACTGGTGACATCCAAAGTGGGTGGGCATTCCTCTGAAGGGGTGGTTTTTTGGGTCGTGGAGGAGGAAACAGAAATAGGTCCTCTGCGCCAAGTAAGAAGCTCATCGAGTACCTTCGAGCGTGCAGGTGCTGAATTAGTTTTAGGAAACCCGGAGGGCAGGTCAACCTTGGGTAGGGGAGCGGAGTACGTGCGGGTGGCCCTCGGGAATTGGACCTTGTATCTAGGTTTGTTACCTTTGCCTGGAGGGGGACGCTTGAATAGTATTTCGTTGAGAGAAAAATCTCGCCTTTTCATGCCATCGACGGGTGGGTCCCATGAAAGGGTGTCGAACCGGACAAGACTGGGCGAGTTTTTCAGCAAGTGCAGTTGACGTTTGGGAAGTTCGTCGATTGGCCGAGAGAGTTTGGGCAATTTAACAACAAGAGTGGCTGGTGGAGGGGAACAAGGTGGTTCGCAGCCAGTAGGACCAAAAACCATTTGTTGTAAATCCTGCCGAGGTTGTCTTAAAGCTGGAGGCAGCCACTTGGCATCTTTCGACAGGGTCTTAGTTGAGAACGGAGGTTCTACTACCCGGACCTTGGGTTTAGAAACACCATGGCGCCACTCTATCGGTTCATTTGACGGGGCACCCCTTCCTGCATCAACCTGCATATCATCCAACGCGCCTTTGATACGAGACATGACGTCATCCAACGCGGACATTGTGACCTGTCGAAACGGTGCTGGCCCTTTACTGAGGCGGTGATGAGGCGTCGTTGGAGATGGATGGCTTCGAGAAAAATCGTGTGCACCGTTTGGTCCAGGGTGTCTGTGAGATTCGAACTCCCTTGTCCCTGGTGGGATCGAAGAGGCTATTTGCTCGTTTGAAAGGAGGGGAGAGGCTTCCGGAACGATAGGGAGGGTGTGGCGTTCCAAAGATGGTGATTTGGCAACAGAACTGTGCGGTGGGTCATCGTCAAAGAAATCACTGGCAACCGGTCGTGTTGGGAATGAACGACGATCAGAAGTTGCGGGCGAATGAGATGAGGGTTCTGGTGTCTCGGAAGCCAACGAAGACTGCTCGCCTCCTACAAATTTTCCGAGGTCAGAGTAGTCAACGACCTCAAGGTTATCGTCCGCAATGACATCGGATGGTTCGTGGAACATGAGAGGAGAAAGAACAGGGGGCTGTTGTGCGAAAGGCCACGTTCTCGTACGCCACGAGTCAACTTGTTCCGAGGGTGGAGGTGGGTCGTTTGCGGAGCTGGGATTTGAACGGGAAGTTTTGACGTCACGTTGCATACGTGAAACAGGCTTAAACGAAGGATGGCGTTCGAGAACAGCCGTGGAAGATTTGTGTTCTTCCGAGTCAATAGCAAGCTGGTCCGGGCCCTGAGTAGAATTGACGGACTTGTGAGTAATGTCTGTGGCAGCGGCCACCTGGAATGGATGAATCAAACATGTCGTAGCTGGAAGAAAAAGGGACTTACTCCATCCTGCATCATTCGTGCCTCAAGTTCCGCTGCCTTCTTCCTTGCTCGCTCTTTCTCCTTTTCTCGCTCTTCTTCCTGCAGCTTTCGTCTTTGTTTCGCGCGCTCTGCGGATAGATGCATAGCGGTTTTGTGTACACCTTCAATATCCAGCATAGATGAAGTGCCCGATGGCTGAACGTCAGTGTCAGTTGCATGAGATGTACCTGGTAATTGTGAAAGCCTAGAAGCTTGAGATGATACGCTTGTAGGGAGGGCAGACAGATGCTGTAAAGGTGATTCCCGTGGTTGGGATCTCCGGGAGAACGGTACATCCGACGAGTGTGAAGACCCTTGTTGGCCATCAGGAATTGAACTAGCAAAGGAAGCGCTTGAAAGTCGACGGGATCGCTTCTCGCCCATAGAGCGGGAATCTAGGAGAGATCCAGATGGCCAACCAGGGTCTCTACCTCGGACCTTGTTCTGACCATGGTCACCGCCATGGCTATGTGGACCGCTGTCACGCTCCATGTACTTTCTACCTAGGAAGTCGTTGACGGGATTTCTTGACGACTGCACCGAAACATCATGAGTCAGTTGAGAATGTTTTTGCAACATGTGCACAGGATGTACCGGACTATGAGGCGGAATATCCCTGCCTAAACGAGGTTCAACAGGTGAAAGGGCGGGCTCCCCATGAGCATTCCGCCTCGGAAACCCAAAGCTAGAACCAAATCGGTTTGGAACATGGGTACTGGCGTAAGGCTCTAACCTATTAGAACGCTCGTTAAAGAGAACCCTTGACCCCTCCGCCGAGGAATGATTAGGCTGGGATGGGACAGGAGAAACGGAAATGTGATGGGAGCGACTAGGCAGATCCCTCTGAAAAACAAGAGGCGATTGCCTGGTGGGAGGCCAGCTGCGATCGAAATCGTCTGCAAACCTTTCTGCCTTGCTGACGGGTTCAGTAGACACGCTTTCAACGGAGGGGATGAGAGCGTCTTCACCCACAGGGGTCGCTGGTTGTATGGACGGTGCTACCTTGTACTGTCGCCCATCCCCGAACTCGATGACGTTGTCCAAAAAGTTGTCGTCGTCTTCCTCCATCTATAGGGAGTGTGAATGAGTATACTGACGATGAGGAATGGCGACTAACTTCATCCCAATGATGGGCGTTTGGATCAAGGTGTACTCCCCTGAACGCATCAGCTTCCTGGGATGGAATATGCTTCTGCAGGGGAGAGTCGTCTGACTTTGGTTCCTCCGGTTTGGCAACAAGTCCTGTTGACGAATGATTATGATCTCTCTGTCGACGGACCACCGGTGAACGACTAGCCTTGAGCAACCTCGGCTGCAGTAGGGAAGTCACTACACGCAGCGCTATCCGAGGTCATGGGAAGAGACTTTGGGTTTCCCCACGCGGGTTTTGTGAGGGTATCTTTCTTGACCAGCGGAGACGATGACGGGAGAGCGTTCCTCGGCTGGGGCTGGATGACCTTACCAACATGGGGGAACTGAGGCAATGCGGTTGTTGGGGGAGGCGGCTGGGGCGGAGGGGCATTTGAAGAAGTTGAGGGTGTGGCGGAGACTGGTGGTGTGGCGGAGGAGGGACGAGACCAACCTGGGCCGGTTGTCGTGGAGAGCTGGGCGGTTGAGGTGAGTTTGGCGGTGACGAGCCTTGAGTGGGAAGTGGAGGGCTGAGAAGCCGAGCGAGCTGTTGGGAGCGGTAAGACGATCTGAATGAAGAAAGAAGGGAGACATACGAGCTGGGCTGCCGGCCTTGGTAGCGGTGGCGACGGTGGCGGCAATGGAGGCTGCGACCGAGGAGTTCTTCTGGAGGAATTTCTTGTTTATGTTGACCGCGTTGAATCTCTTTGGGTGTGGAATGGCGAATGGAGAGGAAACAGGAGGAGGGGGGGGAGGAGGAAGTGCGTGATCTGGGCAAGGATGGGCGTATGGCTGTTCCCGGTTCGGTGCCGGGGAATGTCCACGGGTATGCAGAGGCTCACCGGCGACGACGGGGGCCGTCACCGTCACCGTCTGGGGTGCATCCTGCGACGATTCGGATGACACGGGCTCTGGGTGGTCGATATTGGCCATAGACGCGCCGTACGACGCTGATCGTTGACTTGGGCGGTGACGAAAGCTTGTCGGGGACGGGGAACGGGCAGGTGCACAGGGAGGTCAAGCTCACCTGTGTACAGAAGTTTCGGTGGATTGAGCGCGAGCTTTTTGCGTTGCTCGCTGCTTTCAGCAGACGAAATTGCTTGGTGGACACCGACGTCTCCTTTTTGGGTAGAAGAATATTACGATTACTACATATTCATCATCTCCTCCTCCTTCCCTTGCAGTCGCGCTACTTCACCCTCGAGCGCGACGTTCGCCATCTCAATCTGCAGAATGCTCGACAGCAGCTCAGTCCACCTCGTCTCCAGCGTCGTCAGCTGTGCACCATATCGTGTCTGCAAGCACCGTTCAGTCACCGTTCTCCCCACAAACGTTCAGCAGTCACCTGCGAGTTCTTGCGCTCCCTGTTTAGCTCAGTGGAGAGCTGCTTCGATTCTTCGAGCGCCCGCTCACACTGCTTGGCCGCCTCCTCCAAGTGGTAGTTGCTGATCCGCCACGCATTCTGTCCATACGTCTGCAGCAATGCGAGGTTCGTGTGCCTGACAAGTCCCCGTGAACCAAAGCACATTCATTCTGCAGCTCCAAGGACGAACCGTAGCCGCTGGTGCTCGAGCTGAGCGTGTGCATTTCGAAGGGCTTCCCTCCACTCTTCATCGGTCCCCTGTGACAACATAGGCGCAGGTAGTTGGTACCTCACGGTGTCCAGCGGAGGCAAGGGCTCATGGGCCTCTACGCGCGCGAGTTCAGCAGCCAGCAGGGGATTGTGCTGTGTCGTGTGAGCGGGTGAGGTTCACGGATCTCTGGTTCTATACGCACCTGGAATATCTCGAGTGGGGGTGGGACGCGAGGATGTATTGCTTGCGGAGGCTTGGGCTCGGATGCGAGCTCCTTCTCAACCTTTTCTTTTAGGATAGGATACAGTTCGAGGTCATTGTCGTAGTACGGAAGCGAATCGAACGTCGCTATCGTGTCGTCGGCGAGCGAAGCCATCTAGAGCAGCCTCTCACCGTAAATTCCTACTCCGACTATTAGCTTGTTCAACACAGACGACGATGTCCCTGCGCGCAGGTGTTCGCGCCGCCGCCATCCTCAGGAATGCTCGTTCCTCATCCGGCGCTGTGCTGAGACGGACCATCCAGTCCTCCTCCCCCCCCAGAGGTACCCTTCCTTAAACTCCTCCGAATTCTACTCATACCCGTCCAGCTTCTGTCTCTCCCTTCACCGAGCCTACTTCTCCCAACCCGACAGCGACAATGTACGCACAGACAACGGAGTCTTTGCATGCCTATGGCTCCTACTTGACCCAGTGTCTCCCAAAGTTCATCCAACAGTTTTCGGTCCTCAAAGACGAGCTTATTCTCCACGTCGCCCCCTCCGCAATAGTCCCCGTTCTGACCTTCTTGCGAGATCACTCACAGTGCCAGTTCAAGAGTGTCGTCGATATCACCGCAGTAGATTTCCCTGAACGAGAGAAACGCTTCGAAGTCGTGTATAACTTACTTAGCATCAAACACGCCGGCAGAATCCGGGTTAAGACATACGCTGGCGAAGCGGACCCTGTACCGAGTGCCATCTCTGTCTTTCGTGGTGCCGACTGGTATGAAAGGGAGGTATGGGACATGTTCGGTATCTTCTTTTCCGGTCACCCAGACCTGTAAGTTTGCTTTGTGCACCATTTTTACTCGTCGCTCACTATTTCTCCAGGCGTCGCATATTGACAGACTATGGTTGGTAAATTGCCTTGTTCCTCTTTCTCGCGCTGGACCTGTCCACACAGGCTTTGAAGGACACCCCTTACGCAAAGACTTCCCCTTGACAGTGAGTCAAGTAGCAGTAATTTCGTCAACTTTAATCTGAAAGCTGCGATCAGGGGTACACAGAAGTCCGCTACGATGAAGAGCGGAAACGCGTTGTCTATGAACCATTACAGCTTACACAGGCATTCCGGTATTACTGGTGTTCATCCCTGCATTCTGGTTTCACTTATCATTTCCTTGTCAAGGAACTTCGAATCACTTTCGCCTTGGGAACAAGTTGGAGCTGGTACCGAGCCCATCAAACCACCAGAGCTCAAACCTGTCCCTCCCCCAGAGCCTCAGGAACCTCAGAAAAAATGAAAATAATTATCGACAGCCATATCGCTCCTTGCGGGGTATTGATACAATGGCTAACATATGCGTAGACGCGAGAGTGTGCTATCTACCACATAGATGTCCAATCCATCATCTCTGCAATCTCACGTTGTCTCTTTAGCCACCTGATCAACATCCTGTTCTTCCTTCTTGTTCCAACTCATCCTCGATGCAAGGTAATCCTGCCCGAGCACCTCGACAGCGACCCTCAATGACTCCGCAACAAGGTCCTCAACCCATTCATACTCGTCCCAGATATCTAGCCAGCCCGCGGGGATTGCTTGTGTTACCGTAGTGTGGACTAGCTGATGCCCTGGATCAGCTAGGTGCAAGATGAATTGTAAATACGTGTCTGGTGCTGCGGAAAGTGCCTGCTCCAGTTGAGGAAGAGAATATGATCGCGTGAAAGGCTGGATTCGAAGGTAGACTGTGGAGTAAACAACCGGATTATCGGCTGACGACTCCTTGGGAACCTTTGTTTCATTCTTGATAAGCTCGTCGAGATTGGCCTAGAGATGAATGTTGAAAAAGAAAGAAAATAGTTGGGGTTGTAATATAATACCTGAGCAAGTTTCAACGCAGGCTCATAGCCATCGACAACGTTTAGTTCCCGGGAAGAGTCCGAGGAATCCTTAGGTCTGGACTCCTCGCCACGGTTAACAATAAGATCGCCACCTTCAACTTGTTCCATGATCTACGGAACGAGGTAGGTGGAAACGGATAGTGCGGGAAGATGACTTACTCGTGCGAGGGAGCGATACACGAGGGTCTCAATGCCATCATATCCGCGCATGTCATGACTGAGCCAAACTTGAATAACCTCGTGCTCCGAAATTGGAGGAGCGACGACATTCAGTATGTCATTGAGGGTAGATAATCCAACTCTCTTGAAATCCTGGCCTGTTGGTGATCAAAAATGGGTCGTAAATCAGCTTCGTCATTGCACACACACCGAGTTTATCCAACTGGGCCGTCTTTGCATACTCGAGGACGCCTTCGCCCCACTTGCTGACTTGTTCATTCTTGGGCAAGTTCTTCACTTGCTCGTCAACGACAATTCTAGCTTGCTGATACGCAGCGGAGGCGCTGGTCCATACACTCGACCATCCCCACGCCCCTGATGAACTCGCAGGCTGAGTTGCGTGTGCACCCGCGTCGAGTTTGGCAGTGGAGGATGCTCCAGCAGCCGACTCTGACTTTCCAGCCAACGAGGAGGTAGATGGCGACGAATGCATCCCCAGCCTGACACGCTCGGCCCCCTTGCGAAGGGAGGGTGTGCCTGCGCGCGAAATGGGGCGGTCGACCGGTGGTGCTGCTATGCGCGTAGGCTCTGAGCTCTTCTGAGTGATTTCATCGATGAAAGCCAGGACTTCGGCAGGGTCCCCTTCGGTGCTTGTATGCGCCCGGGAGGGCGCAGAGGTTGCGGGAGGGCCTGCAGTAGGTTGGAGGTTGTCGAGATCGTCGAGAAACTGAAGAGCTTCTTCCTGCTTGGTCTTTGCCCTGGATGACATCCTATTTAAGTGGTCGAGGTCGAGGGACACAACGTTCTGGGGTCACGCGTCACGCGTTCCTTTGATCTTGTACTCGCTACAAAAACATGGGCAGAAAGAAAAAGGAAGAAAAAGAGGAAGTATATCATGTCGGTAAGGCCCTCGCATACACGTAGTCCATCCCGCTGCCGCTGAAAAGGATTTTCAGAGGCTATCACAAAGGCTCGCGTAGACGATGATGGCGAATGGGTGAGTGACTATCATTCTGATCACGGTCATTAATGCTAATGTACCATGTCATTCAGGAATATCGCGTGAAGGTGATCAGTGCCGATCTTTGATGATTTTGCACCTCACTCAACCTCATCTTACAGTGGGCAGGTTACGATTCGGACGCAGATAGGCAAGTATATCATCGATCGAAGTACACACGCTTCGTGACACGGCATTTGCAGTTGGGAACCTCAAGATAACGTGAAACAATGCAGCCGATTACTCGCAAGTTTCTGGAGACATGTCGGCATGGATAACGAAGACTATCCTATCGGTTACGAGGTAGTCGCTACACAAGACTGGATTGGTTCGTCTCGCATTATGTTATTTTCAGCGGATTTTTAGCCCTTTGCAGATAAAGAGAAGCGATACTTCGAGCAAACATTTGTCAAACAATCAAAGCGAAAGTCAACCAAAGCGTCCACAAAGAGGGACGGAGAGGTCTGGGATATTTTACCAAGAGATCAATCAGCTAAACGAATTCACAGTGGAGGAAGTCTCAGTCGATATCACAAAGTTCCGAGGATGAATATCTGAGTCCGGGCGAGGGACCTTCGTCCAAGGCACCTGCTTTGAATATGCTCAACCGGATTGCACACATCGTTGACACAGAAGTGCGCGTCTTTCGTTTTTATTCGTGCACCCGACTAATTCTTGCACACTGTAGTCCGAGTCTGAGGCCGATGACAGCTCACGCAAGCAGGCAAAAGTTGCGTCTCACTCGACCGCCACCAGTGTCCCTTTAAAGGCAGTACCCAAGGTTACTCTTTTTTCTCATTTTCGCAGGAAGTGCTTACGCCAAACAGGCTCCCATCGCAATGAAAAAATCAGAAAGTGTATCGATGACTGGTAGTTCGTCGATTATCGCTCCACCGAAGGTTGCTCCCATACGCACTCATCAAGAGCAAAGGATCAATCCCCTCGTGAAATCCTTAAGTATATCTTCTAAGACCGTCGAAGCTGGAAGTTCGCTTTCCACTAAGCAGCGCATCGCTGCTGGAATACCACCCCCGCGCCCTGGACCTAAGCCGCTTCCACCCGCTCCGAAAACATCACTTTCATCCCTCTCGTTCAGGAAGAATAAACCGTCTGTTCCTTTTAGTGTTCAGAACAAGGATGTCGCAACATCAAGTACATCCGCTGCAACACCCGCATCACCTGTGGTTCAATCTGCAGACATTACCAAAGATGTGGACATGACCTGGGCTGCTTCACCTGAGCCTATGGACTTCTTTGATTCTGCTCTAGATGATACTGCACCAATAGAAAGGTGTGTGAAGGAATGGAACATGATGTCTATCTAACAAAAGTGTAGCTGCCCTGAAACACTTACTGCCCCAATTCCACCTAAATCTTGGGAAGAAATAAATGCAGAGAAGTTCTTACAAACCATTGACATTCCTGTGTAAGTCCTATTCCATGTTTCATTCACTCTAACTGATTATTCTGTATCATCCAGTCTCTCTGCCCCATTGTAAGTGGCATTTTACTTTCATATGTGTTTGAGGGCTAAACATTTGAATTCACAAAGGGAAACTATTACTGCACCAAATCACTCTAGTGAGCCAACAGTAGAGTTGAGAAAGGCACTGGCTATACCCAAGTATGTTGTGTTTGTGGATGATATTCTAACACTGATTTTGTAGAATTCCAAAGAAGTGGAAGTGGAGTGGTGAAATGTACATCAGCATCTCTGAAGCCAAAACAGAGCTTCTTTGCTCTGTCACTATTGCAGATCCCAGTGGCACAAGCAGCAGCTCCCACATCAATCTCTTGCTATTAGCACTTGATTCACTTCAGATCTCGAAGTTGTATCCAATTAGGGATTTGTCACCCCTCATTCGAGCCTGTGGAGGGCCCCAGTACTTTGGTAAACTTGAGTCCAATGACTCCAGTGAAGAAGTGGTCATTCTAGGCTTGGAGCATCACATGATGACTGAAGAGCTGGTTTGTTTGTTTTTTCAGTCATTTTCTTGACATTCTGCTAACTCTATGCTAAAGGCTGCAGCCATTCCACTTCTTCTTGATGGTGTTGAAGCTGCAGTTCTGGTCATTTTTCCTGGAGCACAGAAGCGATTGACTACAGTTTTAAATGTGCCAGCACAGCTATCTGGAGCCTCCCTTCTTGTTGTGGTGTTGCCATTTCTGGTGTCATCTACCTTTGCTATTGGACGGAGATCAATTGAGACCATATCAGGGTCCTTGGGCAATCCAGATGATGCATCATCATTCAATGGTCTTCCTCAACCAGTCATACTACATCAAGCAATGACTCTGCTGGGTTTTCCAAAGACATTGCTAGACTTTATCCAGAACTCCACCACAAGCAGAACATATTGCATTTGGCCTTCCCCTGACCAATCATCTGTGGAGCTAGACACTGCTATGCTCCAATATGTCCTTAAATCAACTAAAGCTGTACCAGGCAAGCCTGAAGAGGACAGTCGAATTGTCTTTATATCCAACAAACACCTGGAGATCCTGCATACCATGCCAAATTTTGTTGCAAAGACCAACTTGCTTGAAATTCAATTTTGGACATATGGCTATTCTTTTGGCACAACCCATGAAAATTGGAAACTTCAGGAGATTTATCCTTTAGGTATAAAAGGCTTATTTGACACCATTTTGCTATCATAGATGAAATTCTGTTCTAGGGGGTATTGTAACCTTTACCTCTTCTGCACTTGCAGAAGATTTAGTGGGTTGCCACCAACTGATATCTCAGATTGCAGAGCATCCACTTTGGGATTGCTATATCATTCCTGATGTGTTAGCTGTGTGTCACATATTGTGTAATGATGGAGACTCAAGTCTGCCCAGGTGAGTCTAAGCTTCTTTGTCTCCTAGTGTATTCAATGAGCAATGGACAGTGAAACATGCTTGAGTACTATCTTGGACTTGATTGATCTTGGATCAATTTCCGTAATGAGGATGCCTGAGAAGAGCAACCAGCTGGCATGGATCTCTCAGATGTTCCATTCAAGGGCTAGCAGAGATGAACTGGAAAACTCCCTTGAAGTCCTCAAGAGTCATCCTCCAACCTCATCCATGACAACTGAGCAACTCATTGCCTTCACAAACAATGAAGTCTGCAAAGATCTCTTGAATGCTCAGATCCAACCAGCATTCATGGAGAACTATAGAAGATTTGTAGTCATTAGAGGTGCCTCGGAGGATGCAATATCACCTGACAAAGATGGAGTAAGTCTTGTTTTTTTCTTGTCCTGCAATCTCTGAATGATTGTGTTGCAGCTCGAATGGTCATCACTCGCCTTGTTTAGCTTCAAAGATGACTACTTTCACACATGACCTTGCAACGTTCATACCAGATCATCGGTTGTATACCTAAAGTACACGAGTACTGTTTTTTGCAATGTAAAACCGAGTTCCAATGTCATGTTGTAAACGAGTTAGATAATTGTGATATCTTGCCCCATGTGATTGATAAGTTCCGGTTCCCCGAAAAGGTGACACAGATATAACCGTGTCGCCTGAACTTGTTCCGTTTGCTCGTCATGTCCGGTCTCGATGCCTTATTGCTCGATCCTGCTCTTCACGATTACCTTGCGATTCTCAAGGGTGCGAGGAATGGGTTTGTTTATGGCGTCAAGGTCAGGTTTCCTCATGCCCTTATAATGGCTATACTTTTTGGCCGCGGAGAGTACGTGACGGCGTGAGTTGCGGTGATACCAATGGTTCTCTGACTCTCTCCCGAGTTAGCTGGAAAGCTCGCTGTCGCGTGATATACCAGGCGACGAAGCAGCACGCTCTCAATCTAGCAAAATTCGTCTCGCTGTACAAATTGCTGCTCCTGCTCCAGAAGAAGGCGAACGGAGGGAAGGAGCGCAGCATAGACACGTTTATTGCTGGATTGATCGGGGGTTATGTCGTGTTCGGAGACAGGAATGCAGTGAACGAGCAGGTGCGTCTCGCCGCCAACGCAGTACGTTTCGTCGTTTCTGAGGGTTTTCTTCTCAAAGATCGTGCTCTACGTCGTCTCAAGAGTGGTTGCTGCATTTTTGCCTCGCTCAGACTCGGTGCCATGCTCAAGGACGCCTTCACCAGCAGGATCCACCCCCCGTCCTGTTCCACCAGACCCTCGTTACTTCTCGATCTTCGCAGCGCTGGCGTGGGGCGGCGTCATGTGGTTGTTTAAGAATCGGGGCGAGAGCATCCAACCTGGCATGTTCAACTCCATGACCTACTTGTACCGCGACTCGGAGGTTTGGAGGGACCTCAGGACGCTCCTTTGGCGTAACAAGTAATGCTACGGGGTATACGCTACGAGTAAAGGAACACGGGGGCCTAAACGCTCTACTCCAAGCAGGACACCATATACCCCTAGTTACCCTTGTGTTGTGGTGGCAGATAATCTATGGTTCTTGGGATCCGATTACACTTGTACTAGATGGTTCGTGAGCAGACCGTTTCCGTCTACGGTGATAACGAACGCCTTACCCCGAGCATCTCGATGGCTGCTGAGCATGCCTTGTGACATATTTTGCATGACTCGAACTGTTTCAAGAGTGTACTCATTTCGGCGACCAGGTCGGTGGCTAGTCGAACAGACGGTGAGCGATACCGTATCGTCCTCGGCGCCGCCGACATCATACCTGCTTTAAGCTGAGTGGCCAGCAACATGCGAGACTCGTTCCACGCTCGCGTAGTGTCCCCCTTGTGCACACCACACGCGCCGTATCCAAACGGAAAGATATCTTCTCGCAAAAGAATCGATTTCAGCTGCTGTACCCTGTAATCGTGCAGCCGGACTAGATCGTGGTATGCCGCGACAGAGGGTATGAGCGCGATTTGACCCTTGGAATAAGCGGATAGCGGCGGGTGCAAGAGGTATGCACTTGCTTCGGCCGCCACGTCGGAGAGGCAGCTGCTTGTGGCGAACCCGTAGACCTCGAGGGGGTGGATGGAGGCGTTGGCAAAGAGGTGCGAGTGCACGGCACGTCGGAGAGGCTCCGAAAGGTCGTATTTATCGGCCAGTCGGAGAATGTCCGGGAGGATTGGGAACGGGATGAGAGGTCCCCGGTAGGGAGAGGCCGGTTTCCCCATCCGACGTGTCTCGTGCGCGGACGGACAGAGGGAGGGCGGTGGTGGTGGAAAGCATAATAGGCAGAGCAACAGACGCAGGCTCACAGCGGATTCGTCCAGCTCCAAGACCTCTGAGGAGTCTTGATTGTTGACGAAGCCATACTCCTGATTGCAACACAAAAACATATTCTCTGTGACATCATATCGTTAGCTCCCGAGATGAGGCAAGAGTGGAGACGCGAACGGAAGACTTCGGATGTTCGGAGTGCACTCTTGTGCACTTTGAATTCCTCCTTGTCGGGGATCGACCGGACCCGAAAGTCTGGTGTTTGCAGCGCATCGAGATCAAAGTTAAACATGACGACTGTTGGAGGTAGCGCAAGGTGGATTGTCCATCTTTATATTCCATGCCGAAAAGTTGAACGTGCACACGACGTGGCTAAATACTTGAAACCGCAGCAAGCCCAATCACAATGAGTCACACCAAAAGCAAAAGAGGATGGGAAGAAGAGTCTGAAGTAGACGAGAGTTTCCATGCGTTGCAAAATACATCGTAGACGTAAATCACGTATGACATAGCGTGAGACGACGAAATGATGTTGACGTGGTTAGAACATCAGCCTGGAAAATCGAAAGGAAAAACAGAAAATATAGAGAATGAAGAAAGGGATGCATGCCAAAGCGAGTGGAGTCATGAAGAGCAAAAGGTGATGGAGGTATCATCGGAGAGGTAAAAGGAGGTGAAATCTAAATACCGAAAAAACCCTAGAGAATATCCGTCACATCACTACACACTTCTTCTTTGGGTCCTTGGGAGGTTTATCCGGTTTGCCATTCGACCCAGCGTTCTCCAGCCGTTTCGTCTGTCGTAGTGCACGAACAAGGTTCGTGAAAAGGAGTTCCACGTTGTACGCGGTCCTGGCGGACGTCTCCATGAAATCGCATCCAAACGTGCGGGCGAGCGCAATGCCTTCCTCGCGCGACACCTCGCGCTCGTACGTCTTGTCGCACTTGTTCCCAACCAACATGAAAATTGGCTTTTGGCGCTTGACTTTGAGCATTGACTGTCGGAAGACCTCGAGACGTTCAAATGTTGAACGAGAAGCGATAGAGTACACCAGTATGAACCCTTGACCCTCGCTAGGAGAGGTTGAGTAGAGGCCAACGAGTGCTGATCTGAGATACTGACCGTACCCATTGGTCTCTGAGGGTGGCGTACTCCTCTGATGACTTGATGAGATGAGGTGTTTCAGCCAGGACGGACGGCGTACCTTGACCGGCTGTGTCAATGACTTCTACAAAACACATCTTGTTGTCTACGATGAGCTGCTTCCTATAAGCGTCCTCTATCGTGGGGTCATACGTCTAGAGGGGGGTGAACGAGTTGATAGACGGATAGAGTGGAATCATACCTCTGTGATGGAGGAGTGAGTCGATGGGATGGGTCAAGTGATGTGTGGACTTACCGACGAAACAATTTAGGGTGAACTGGAGTGTGATCAGTAGATGTGGTGAAACGCGGGGGGAGGGCTCACTTGGACGGCCAACGCAGTTTTGCCGACACCGCCATCACCCAAGACGGCCACTCGCCAATTGTCCATTGCTTGTCAACGGAAGGGAGATCCTGACAGGGGAGCAACGAAGATGGTGCAAGATTGAGAAAATGGGTCGGAGACTGGGTGGAGATGAGTGACACGGAGATATAGAGATAGAGATAGGGACCTTGATTTGTGAAATGGTCTCGGAGAGCAAAGAAAGGGGAGAGGAAAGGAAGAGATAAGTCGTGCAAGATCGTGCAAGGTCGTAAAAAATGAAGGCACGAGAAACTGCCCAGTGCAGAGCGAGAACGTGCAGTGAAGATACGGGAGAGAAAAAAAAAGACGGCGTTGATGGAAAGTTCTTGCTGCTCCTCGGATGCGCCGTATTTCTATTCTGCAGCGACACTGCAAGTGTGCTCGCAAACTCTCCCATTTTCGTCCCAATTTAGCACAATTACCCGAAAACATTAAAATTTCCTCACAATCCGGTCCCCCCCTGGCCCACACCTCTTCACCCCCGCATTCACGTGCCTGCTCAGACAAATGCACCACACCCTCGTGCTACCCTCGGAAATCGCCGTCCATCGCGCTCCACTCCACGCTCTCTACGCCCGTGCCAGAGCTGCAGAACCTACTCCGCGGACAGCATATCGATCAAGGTGTCCACAGCGAGCTCGTTCCTGTGCAGTATATCTGCTCTCCGCAGCAGCTTCGCGTCGCAATCTCCCTTGATGAGCTTCTGCGGACCCAAATAGGAGTCCTTCCCATTTAGACATCCCTAAAGCGGATCCACACACAACCAGGGCTGCAGCTGAACGAACCTAGTCTTGGTCCCCGAGGGGGAAACTTGCAGCAAGCAAGACATCTCGGGTACTTTGCCGTCTTGTCTCCCCGGGTAAATTTGCAGATGCCGACAAAAACGCAGTAGTTGGATCACATTACTCTCCTTTGAAGGCGCGCCGTTTCAGGAAGCCATGCAAATGACGGATGAACTTATTCCTTTCCATTTGCATTTGGTCAGTTCAGCGTGAATAATTTCTCGAGCTAATAGAACCCACCGATCTAAGATAATACAAAGTAAGGCTACATTTTATTTTCAGCGACACTCCAAATCGTTTACAAGATCTGCCGAGCTTATTGCCACCGGAACAAAGCGGAACTGATAAGAGTGATACTATCGGATCCAGATACATACACGTGAATAGTCTAGGGAAAAAACACGGCAAGTGTCGAAATGACACATTCTTCTGGAAACGAAACGAGGTGATTATTGCAAGTTTTCCCTCCCAGCTCGTTGAACAAAATCCTCAGTAAAGTTAAGTTCGTAACACGCCTTCGCCTCGTTTTCGGTTGCTTAATGGAACTGAGGCCGCCAAAAAAAAGAAAATTTCTCGATTGGTGGAATTGAGTTTGTTCTGTCGCGCATAATGACGATTCCGTACCATGCGTTCACATGTATCGGCATCACCTATTGTCTTCCTGCCAGTAGCTGTGAGCATGAGTGCACGAACGGGACGTATGTCCCTTGGGGCTGAACTTCACGTGTCGGGGGCCGCGATCGTCGTGCAGACAGACCGATAACCCCAGCGAGGCAACGAGTAACGACTCAACTGAGCTAACGAGCATATACCTAGGGTTGCAAAGCCATTTTGGGCGTTCTTTTTGCTTACATGGGTTGTTGATCTCGGCGCCATGTCACCGGTGAGCTGACGGCCGGCCGTCTGGATGATCCGAATACACGCACTGGCACGCGGTGTGTCTGAGACGACAAACCGTCCGGCTGTCTCGTAAAGCAGGTTGACAAGTCGTGAATTGTAATACAGCACTTACTCAGGCTGACGTGGGACGTGCGAACCATCCTAAGGTATTAGCTCGCAAACAAGCATGTGACGAAGACAGGTCCCAAGAGGAGGTTCACGATGCCGCGGGCTCAGCAGTTTAGGGCAGCAAGTCATATATGACATCAACCCAGTCAGGGTAGGAGAAACGCTTGTCGCAGCTATAGGCCGTGGGCAAGAAGCGCTGCGCCACTCGAGAGGAACGCATATGCGTGGGAGGTATAGATGAGACGGGCGCAGCATGAACACCGCTAGAAGGAATGTGTATGCAAAAGTGGTAGGCTGAAGGTGATAAGGCCGACCAAAGCCAGACCGAAAAAGGAAGGTTTAAGATACCTCCTTGTGGGCGCTCAACGAAAATCCCCAAGGCGCTTGTCTTCTTATTAAAGTGCCGCGCGTCGGATATAGTGCAGTTTCCAGTCCATCTTGTTCAGATAAAGAGAGACAAGTACTCGAGCGGCAGACATATCTATTACAGTATCACAGTACACCGAACGTGAAGTTGACAGGGGCGTGAAACTGGTATAGTATTAAAACATTTCGGTGCGTGTGTTAAACAACCAAGGACGGCATCTAAACGTTGAATAAAAAAGTAGCCCTAGAAAAAAGCAGTGCTCCGAGAGGGGCGAGGTCAGTCTTGGCGACTAAGCTCTCCCTGTGTGAGGTCAAGGATAAACGTCGTCTTGAAATTCTGGGGAGGCTCAATGAGCTTGACAGGGTTTGCCGAAAGGAGGGAGGTGTTTTGTGATATGGAGGCAAAGGGGCGGATAGGACGAGACGGTGCAAAATGGGGATTGCGACGTGGTAGTTGTCTCGGAGGGGCAGAAATGGGGTTATGAGGAGGCCCAGCGAGTGGAGAAGAGACGTATTGAGAGGCAGCAGCGAGCTGAGGAGGACACATGGCAAAAGTGGCTGGAAGAAAGGGTGAGTGCGTGAGAGAAGGGCAAGAGTCAGCACGAACCCATAGAGGGGGTATGGACAAAGACCGTTATGACGCCAAGTCGCAGACTAGCTGACGTTTGAAGAAAAAGTTTATATTTATATATATGCGAACTCGAATTCGCTGGGGATTGGGATTCTGCAACTCACCCACCCAGCCAACGTTGGGGTTCAACCAAACACTCGCAAATACGCCCGCTCCATCAGTGGCTGTCCTTGATGTAGAGCAACGGGAACTGGCGAAACAGTGTATTTAACAGATGTCATGATAGTACAGGCTCCGTACAAAATATACAAAGGGGCTGTCTTGCTTCGTTTCAATCCAATCAATGTAATTGTGTGCCAACGATAGAGGGATATGTTTGCTCTCGAAAAATGCGTCAGTTGTGCAATGCGAACGAATGATTATGTAAGGAAAAAGAAGGCAGAGGCCAGGTAGAGCGAGAATGGTCAAGTTCCTAAATTAGTCTCCGGGTAGTGCAAGATATTGTCGATGGGATGATACATTGGGTAGGGTCAGCTGGCAAAAATCTTGTTTCGCGACAAGCAAAGAACAGCCAAGACTCGGCCTGTGCGTGTGCCTCGTAATGGGAGGGCAGCTGCTGACCAGCATTAAGATGACAGATTAACTGCCACAATGCATGGTGAATAAAGATGAGATCGAGGAGGTGAGTGTGGGGTGTCGGGGTCCACTCTGGTAGTGAGACCCTTTCGGGGCGATGCCTTCTGTCTGATGCTGATATCCTAATTTGGACTGGATTGTTGGCTTCAAGCAGCGCTTATTGGACGTCGATGAGGAGATTGCGTTCGAGAATATATTTCCCCTCCTTGTATTTCTGGGAAGATTCATACGCTCGATCCTACGATCGCAAATTGCGTTAGAGTGCCTAGCATAAAGACGGGTGGATACCCACGTATTTCCATCCGAGGGTGGCAGCGCACTTAACGCAGTAAATGTCCCGAACGGTGTGGTTGCCCGTTGTCATCTGGCGGTCGTTGGGTTCGCCTTCGACGACGTTGACGCTGTCCAGCAGTCCTGAGTTGTCGGCATAACGCGGTGATAGAGCACTTACACCACATCAAAGAGATAGGCGCGCCCATGCTGGCCATTGAATGCCTGGAGGGAGTATGAGACTGAGTACGAAAGAGAGTGGGCACACTGACTCGAGATATCATTGAGTGGATGTTGGCGAGGTGAGTACCGCACTTTGAGCAGCCATATATGCGCTCGCCCGCGAGATAGCTGCGATATTTCAGTCCCATGCTGGATGCTGATGGCGAGGGTGGGTTGTGTCGGCCAGTGGGTGTGTTAGGGTGACACTCTTTATGGAGGGAGGCGTGTGAGGCGGGATGTCGAGTTGCTCCGACTGACTGACTCAGTGACCACGCCTCATTTGGCCGGTGGTGCCCTTCTCGCCAAGTTTGGGTACTTTCCACCATCTACTAGACATCGTTCGTGTAACAGCGCTCTAACGCCAATCCGTGCGTGTCGGTGTGCATATGTAACTTGTTTTATCTCAGTCCATAGCAACACTAGTACTTGCCCTTTTTTTTTTTCCCGTGTCGCAAAATAGCCCCTGTGAGACCGGTGGCAGGAGTCCTCACCGTGGTAAGCCACAGTGCCAGTCCAACCCCGTCACAGTGACCAGCAATTGCTCGCAAGACTAGAACCAAGTCTCGAGTCGAAATGTCCCAAGGTCAGTCTTGTTTTCTGTCTTCCTCCTCCTTCCTCGCTTATTCCACCGCAGAAAAGCGCAAAAAGACTGTGCAACTCTTGTCGTGTGCCTTGCATCGTATCCGCACGACCCCTCCTCGCGTTATCGCATCCCCAGCGACTCGTGAGTTTATCCCCGCTTTCTCAGTTTCCCCAATTGGTCTCACCCTCACGCAGAACCTCGCCGTGCTGCCGTCGCCATCGTCATTCGCATCGTTCCTTCCCCTACCTCCCCACCCCTTTCCAGCGATGCACCCGTTCCCACACTCTCTCAGTTTTTCGAACTTGACTGGGTCAGAGATCCCGCTGCTCGACCAGAAATCCTTTTTTTGCAGAGAGACGGGGGTGTTTCCGATGCCCTCAAGACCAGCTTGTCAGGCGAGGCTGCGGCACATCACAACGGTAGAACCGAAGCACATCTCGCTTTCCCGGGTGGGAGAACGGAAGAGGGGGACGAAGGTGGTCTCTACACAGGTAATTTTGTTCATCTGCTCAACTTGTCCCCATTCTCTGAACTTCCGACACTCAGCAATGCGTCAAACATGGGAGGAAATTGGTCTCGATCTCGCTGAGCGCGACTTCACATGCATTGGACAGCTCGATGACCGTGAAATAACCACGTCGCTGGGCAAGCGCTTGCTCATGATTCTTTGTCCCTTTATCTTCTTGCAGCTTACCCCTCGTCCCCTCTCGACGGAACCCGCTGAGGGTACCAACATTCATTGGATGCCCCTCGAAGCGCTTGTTAGTGGTGTATTGCCTGAAATGGTTGATCCCGTGGATTCGACAGGACGGTGGTCCACCGTAACCGTCGATGCCGCCTCGAGGCTGACGCCACGGCATGCTGCTATCCTTAAACTTCTGATTCGCCTCCTTGTTGGGAGCATGAATTTTCCCGCTATCCTCCTCGACCTGCCTGACTCAGAACAATCGCCTTCTACTGGATCACCTCCCCTGCCAGTCAGCGCTTCATACACCGTGCTGACCCAAGACGTTCTCGAAAAGGGTATAACATCCGACACGGTAGTCCCGGAGAGGCGAAAGAAATCGTCCAAGCGCAGGCAGCTGAAGCTCTGGGGTCTCTCGTTGGGCATGACGTTGGACCTTATGGCGAATATGGTCCCTGAACGGTCTGGCCCACACCACGTCTCTAAGTTGCAACTACCATTCCGACCCGTGAGTGGAGAAGCTATGCGTGTCGATGCCGTTGCACCCAGCCTTGCCAGCGTATTTCCCCGCTTCTCGTATCCGGACGTCAACTTTTGGATTTGGTGAGCTTTTCCTCGTAGTCGTACTGATTGCTTGACTTACTATGGCATGCTAGGATGTTTGGTAAGCGCTACCGTGAAGTCGTACGTGGTTGGGAGGCGAGCCTTCGTGAAGGTGGTTCGAACGATCGACGGCAAGCAGTCCTTCTTTGTCTCGCACGGTTTAAGCTGACAGATTTACAGTCTCAACTGGTCTGGAACAGCTCTGAACAACTTTTACGCTGCGGTACGCAAGGCCCTGATCGTTGTCATCGTTCTTCGTGCTGTGGGCGTCGCCTGTGGCCTTTTGTTCGCCAGCTGGTGGATCTTGACATAGGCATATTCTGTTTAAGTTTTTCCTGTTTATCTCGTCGGAAACATTGGACCCCTCCTTTCCGGGAACCAATTTCTCTCTCAGTTATTTGGAATGTTCACGTTTACGTCTCCACGCCCTAGTCTTACTATGTACATGCGAGCCGTCTGGCTCTCGAGGAATTCCGGGTACCTTCGTGTAACAATCTATTGTTCGTGGACTGCTCCAAACATCGCTCTACGTGAGTGAACGTACGTTCATTGCTGATATCACTTGGTACGGCATCAGCAAAAGAAAAAATTGTTACACGTGCAGCTTCCAGGTCAGCCCAACGGCAAGCCACACACTTCACAGTCGTGTCCTCCGTGCTCGTTTTCAAAAGTGCAATGAGGACAGACCCTAACTCGGGAGTCGCCTGGGTCAGCTCTTTGACTTCGACCAGCCTCTTCCGCGGCAATTTGGTCGAAAATGTCTTGCGGAATTTCGTCGTGCACAGGTCCCGAGTCTGCTGGCGCCGATGAAGTTGGACGAGCGGCTGTAGGGGAATTCATCGTAACCAGGAGAAAGGGGGAGCCTGTAAGAAAACTCACGGGCACTTTCACGGGCAAATGTTATCAGGGTTTGCCATCCGCCGGTCTTCGTGACGGTGTCGAGCATAGAGGGGTCTTCTAGTAGTTGAGGTGAAGTAGCGGTCCGCATGAAGATCTTCACGTCTTCCTAAACAGGTGTGAGCCAAGAGTTCATGTGTAAATGGAGGGCCATACTGGTGACAGTAGTTGGGTGGTTTCGAGGAATGCAATCAGATGCCAATCACTGAGCCATTTCGCAGTCTCGAGACGTTTTGCCTTGTCGGGCATGTTCTCCGGGGATGGGGTTCCCAGGAGGTTGAGGGAACTGAGGACGCTCTCTATTCGTTGATCTTCTAGTCCGGGGCGATTTTCGATGGCAAACTCGGTGGACTGGAGCATCGGATTCGGTGTTTGAGGAAAGCCATGAGTGACCTGTCGAACACGGCATTAGTCCTAGGATACCAGAGCAGAGATGAAAGCATACGTTAACGAGAAGATACTCGACAGGAAAACAGGGTTTTGCGCTCTTCTTAACCTCCAGACCATACTCGTTCTTGTACCGATAGGACACGTCGGGAACGTAACGCGCAGAATCTTGGCTACGATCTTCCTCCTTTACACGAACGATGCCGGGATCTACGCTGGCTTCGATCATATCCGCCGCGACCATGGCGCAAGCTTGCTCTGACACTTGGTAAGCGGAGATGTCGACTTGGCCGTCCTCCGTAGCGGTAAGGATGGCAGTGACCATGCGTGAGCCAAAGACGCCGCTCGAAGAGGATCGAGATGGAGTGGGGTTAGCGTTTTGAATAGTGGCGGCGAAGATGACTTCCAGGGAAGAAACGAAGTATGATTGAGCGTGTCGTTTGTAGACATTCTTCGTTCGATCGTCTGGAGTCGGGTCAAGGTCGGTGAAAATATAGCCAACGATGGACAATGGGGTAGATGCAGATTTAGAGAGCTCCCGGATGCGATGTTCGTCTTCCCATGGGATACCCAAAGTCAAACCGTCAAGCTCGCCCTCCTGAGGGGGTTCATATATGGCTTCCACAACGGCCTTGATGCCCATTGGGACTTCATTATAAGGTTCGTAACGACCAATAAGCCAGCCGAAGCGCTGAAGACCAGTTGCTCTCCAAGCTTGCAGGAAGCGTTCGACGATGGGCTGGGTGGCGAATTCCAAGTGGTCTACCATTCTGAATGGTTGAGACTGGAGAGTGATAGCAGAGGGTTGGCATGCTGTGCATATTCCTGTGGGCCAGGACGGGTGATTGCCCGTCGGACAGGGCACTTTGACTTTATAGGATGTGGAGGAAAGTGGGGGAAGGGCCTGAGCGGCAGGTGAGGAAGACTTTGGAGAAAGCTTGCGGAGATAAGCATAGTATGAGATATGTTTTATGCTGTGCTCAGCCTGGTAGGCGGCGTCATACGGTTCTAGGGGCATGCAATAGTCACACATTCCGTTGTACGCGTGTTTACAGAAGCGCGAATCGCGAGTACGGGGGATCTTTCCATCCTTTAATCGCCAATATGAGTCGACAGGATCCTCTTGCACGGTTTCCGACACGTTGACTTTGATCTGGGGCTGGCTGTTCTGGACCGGGGACAAGGGGTCCGGGAGAACGGGGGTGGAGATATCCTGATAGTTGACAAAGATGAGATCACCATGCCTGGGGCGATCGTAAGCAGGAAGTGAGGAAAGAAGAAGCAGGAGGAGACGTACTTGAGTCCGAGGGCCTGTAAGCTCCTGCCCGCGAGACGCGCGACGGAAGTCTCGTTTCCTCGGGGCTGGTTCGAAATGGTGATCGATGCGGGGTCTATGTTTTTGCTGGCGGTGTCGATGACCTAGTGAGGGGGTAAGATGGATAAGGAGAAAGCCGAACGAGACAAGCCTTGTCGACAAGAACACGGATGTCATCGGATGGAGAGAGCTGGAAACGAAAGTTGCCGTCCTTTGACCTGATTCTGATGAGCTGCTGGACGTGTCAATCGTATCGTACAGAACATCGCGATCGTCGAGCACTTGCCATTGCCATGATGAATGTAATGACGTGTGTGATAACTGTCTTGATTACATAACGATTTCCGTCATTATGAGGATGGATTGCGAAATGAACAACTCGACCAAGTCAATCCCCGGAATGGCCGAGGTCGGTCGTCATGTCCTCCTCCCCACCCCCTTCGGTACGCCCAGTTATCCTCTCCTCGTCCTTACCCTCCTCATAAATCCACACCAGCCTCCCCCTCCTCCCCCTCACCCCCATCCTAGCCTTCCGCAACTCCCTCCGGAGACGTACCATTATCTTGTCCATGCACTCCTCTCCCTCCAGCGTTCAGCACCCAATCCATATCTGAACCCGCTTCCACCACCTTCCGTTCCATTGCCCGATTATAATTACCCCTGGCAGCCCCAGCCCCAGCCCCTCGCGGGCCAGGCGTCATTTCACCCGACAGACCTGTCAATGTTGCTCCCTCCTCTCACCGTGCCACAATCCGCCAGCTCTTCCCAGCTTACCTATTCCCCCACCACCGTGTCCCCCACACAGGAGCAAGACGATGCGGGCTCTGTCGCGGAAGATAAGCGGCACAGGAATACCGTTGCTTCCGGTGAGCGCTTGCATTTCTGAATCGTCTCGTTTTGCTGCAACCGGAATGGGTGCCCGCAGCACGATTTAGGATAAAGAAGAAGCTCAAGACCCTCAACCTCGAGCGTTCAGTCGCAGATTTAACCGGAAGGACGGAAGAACTCGGAAGAGAAGCAAATGATCTTCGACGTGAGAACGCATGGCTGAAAGAAATCGTCCTTCTCAAAGGTCGAAGCCTCGGCGGGTTGAACTTTGCATCCCAGATACCTGCGCCCGGCTATCAGCCTCACGAGGACCAAGACGACGATTGTGCGCGCACCGGGTCACAGTCTGAGTCCGCGACACAAAGGAGGGGTAAGGGAAAGGATAAGAAGAATTGAAGGGGCAGTTGTGACTCGTAGAAATTGTACACCATGATTGTTCTGGTCTGAAAAGCTTGATTTCATACGTCATTTCTCACGTACTGCCAATATGTCATTTGGACGTCCACCATCCATCAACATCGGGTTTCAACCAAACCCCCCAGAACGGGGCTCGTTTCCTCTAGACCACGACGGTAAAACAAAAACGTCTTCCGTTCTTTCCAATCGTATTGACCTTGCAACAGGTGAATGCAGAGATAAAATGTTGCAGTACATGGCCTGCCTCAAGGGCAATTCCAGTACCTCCACTCCTTGTAGGTCGTTCAGTAAACAATATCTCGAGTGCCGAATGTCCAAGTGAGCCCTCTGCCCTCTGTGCTATTCATCTAGTCACATTGCGTATCGCTACAGAGGACTCATGGAACGCGATGATTTCAAGAACCTCGGGTTGGCAAATGTCGACACAGACACCCCTACTACGCCAAATGATCATAGTCGTCGCTGAGTTCATCCACTTCGTTACAGTTTGTATGCTCGCACCTATGGGTGTCCCATTCGGCACTTCGCGTAAAGTTTCCCCCATACTGAGCAACAAATTTGCCTCGTGGCTTTGATGTGTGTCTGTTTACCGACCGGTCAGTGTCGTCCGTGCTGCCTAGACGTGCTCTGTTCCCTTGAATGTCTAGGACCTTTGGCCAACACGAGCAATCGAGATTGTTTCGATGATTGTTGATATGAACACGTAATTTATAAATCTCGCCACCCCTGCGTGTACACGTTCGACTTCGACTCACACGGGGGCGATGCTTCACAGCCAATCACAATAATTTTATGTCATAACAACTGCGAAGAACGTTCGTTCTCATCACGATCACGGCTGATTTCTGTGGCCCAATGAAATCATCATTCCGAGGCGATACTCGGGCCTTACCGGGGTCGTACTTTTATGCGAGTGGACCCTGGGCATTCTCCCACTTGCAACCGCAACGTTCATTGTTCCCATGGCTGCTCTCGCATCCCTAATATTCGTTTTCCTAGAATCCCTTCTTGTACTAGCGTCACCTACACAAGAGAGACTCGCACCAAACAACAGGCCTTTCGATATACAGGTGAGCACTTTTCTTCTTTGCAAAGCAATGTCTCTTTCACAAGATGTACCTCGGTAGGCACATCGAGGTGGTAGAGGTAGCACGGTCGAAAGTACCTTACCAAGCTTTGCATGGTATGCTCGTTTTGAGATGACTGCACCGATCAATCGTATATTCTGAGAGCAGGGGACTGATCGACGGCGCAACGACTCTAGAGCTCGACAACGGCATCACGTTGGTCAGTACCAAAGCTCTTGCGTCTGTTTTCGCAGCGTCTCAGCTCTACAGGACGGTGAGGTTGTCGTATGGCATGACACCCAGATAACGGCGGATAAATGCACAGATACACGTCCCACCGTAAGTTGCAGGGCGATTGTATATTCATCACTCTCCTCACCGGCTTCAAGTTCCCCGATGACCCTATGTTCCCATACGTCGGCAAATACATTGTGGACTTGACGTTAGCCCAAATAAGGACCGTTGACTGTGGATCGAAGAGGCAGCCCGATTTTCGTAAGGTCCTCTACGGTTACTCGCATATTGTGATTGTAACCTTTGGCAAAGCGTACCAACTTGTCTACCCCGGAGCTCGCATATCAACGCTTCAGGAAGTCTTTGACTTTGTGGAATGTGCGGATCCATCGCATCGAATGTCGTGGGATATAGAATCCAAGATTGATCCCGAGTATCCTGAGCGTACTGCTGGTGTTGAAGATTTCGTACAGAAGCAACATGCGATCTTCTCTGCCAGCTCCTACTATAAAACGATCACGGTGGGTCGAGTCAGCCCAAAGTAATGTATCCTGACGTTGGGTCTTAGTACCAAAGCTTCGATTGGAGAACATTGATTGCTATGAAGGTGAGGATTGTCTCCCTCCTATTGATGAAATCTCGGACGTTGGAATCCAAACAGAAACTGGATCCTTTCATCACAATATCGGCTCCGATCTACGAGTAAGCGCACGCGCGACCTTCTCTTTCCGTTAGCTGACGTTGAACAGTGAAACGGCTTTCAATAACACCAACCTGTGGCTTGGCGGCTTAAACATTGATGACTTCCCTGGCCCATCCCCCGGTGAGAAAATAGCTCAAGCCGCGCGATCCATTGGTGCAAACGAGCTCTCGCCGTGTGGTGATTGTTCTATCCCCTCCCGCGTGATATGGGAAGGGGATCGCAACTTCACGTCGCTTGCCATGGTCCGCGAAGCTCACGCGCTCGGCATGAGAGTCAAGGTGTGGAATGTCAGTTCCTGAACGTGCAGCTTGCGTTCCCGAGTCCCCGCTAACCCTCCTTTCCATGAACAGTTGAACGAACTAGTTCTCAGCCAAATGGAAGAATTGGCCCGACTTGGAGTGGATGGCGTTATCACAGATTGTAGGTCATGCTGCGCCTTTCTGCGGATCGTTCGTCTCAACATGCATGGCAGACCCTAGCATCGCCAGGAGATGGGCAATACAGCAAGGGTTTGCTGTGGCTGCAAAGTATCCCAGACAGCGGGTGTTCTCATGCCTGGCGAAACATTTACAACTAAGTCGTTGACTAGTAACTGTAGAGTATGAGGACTGGCAGCAGCGTGCTCACTCCTACCCTTATGTATCCCATAGATCCAAGTTCTCATCATGCTCAAATATCAGCCTTGGAACCAGTAATTTAATATTTCAAGTCTGGTCTTGCCACTGCGACGCAATTATCTCTCATGAACATTAGAGATGCTCCGTTCGATTTCTCGTATAGTTGTGGACAAGCAAAGTCAACTTGTTTACTCAATGAGTTTTTATGACACTGCAAAATATTTATTCAGGTCAGAAACCTTATATTCCAGTTACAAAGAGTACATGTAAGAGGACTGCACGAGCCGATTTTTAAAATACTTGATTCCTAAAAAATTTGGCCTCGAAAATTTGGCGCGACATGAAATAAATCCCTAAAATGTTGGAAAAATATGCAAATGACTCCATTTGCCAAGGTGTAACGCCCAATCATCCGCACCGACTTGCAACACCACTTGCTGCGAAAACAATGGCATTGTCTATTGTCTATTCTTCTTCAGATAACCATAACCTGCGTTACGATTATTTCCCTGGAGACAAGAATACGAAGACGCATGAAAAGATGGTCGAGTTCAAGGCACACAGAGGCAGGGTACGAATATTCCATCAGTCATGGTATTGCCACCAAACGGGCGACTGTTCCTGAAGCACCAGTGGCCTTTGTCGCAGTGCTTGAAGTTTCGTGATCCCCATTTGGCCCGAAGGTAGGACATAATGGATGCGTGCTAACTTAAATATCCTACCATCACCATCGGCATCTATGTTCCCATATATCTAACACACACTTTTATCTCTTGTTGATGGTCACCCCCGCTTTTCCATTCAACACGTCTCCTTTCTCCCTTTCTACCTCGGGTGTGGCTGGCCTTGCCGGTGGAGATGAGGCTGTGTTGGCCATGGCCGCCGTCCATGTCTACGAGGGCAAGCGGTGGTTAGGTTGGTACAACTCTCCAGGGTCATACCAGATTGCCAAGCGACTTGATCTCCTCGCCAAGTCAAGGATCCCCGACACATTTTCTCCTGGTGTTCATCTTGATCCCGCCAAATTGGTGGAGTCGGACTTCACCAAGGCTCCTAAATTCAGGGCCGCCCAGTCTGGCGCCGTTATCGAGGATACTGGCTACGTGGGTTCCCTCGTCGTGAGGGAATGTGCTGCTCGGGAAGGAAAGGTCGTCGGGGAGGGGAGAAAGACAGAGGTTGTTGGAGTCACGATTGTCAAGCTCAACCACGAACCACCGACACGCATGTATCCAAAATGCATCAACCATTACACCCCCATTCTTGCCTCCATTCCCATTTTCGTCAGCATCGCTAGCTGTGTAGCTTGTGGTGTTTTTGAGGACTGGTGCGCGTTCTCATTGATCCTCTTGGGTATCGTCGCAAACGGTGTCTCCTCACTCGTTATCGGCTCAGGAAAGCTTCAGTTCACACATCCTGACCCTGCTAAGGGATCGCCTTCTGGGGATGGTATCCTTTTTTCACGCAAAGAGATCGTGTTGTTAATGGGTGCAGAAAGCGCCGTGAACTCCGTCACCCGTGGGAGCTTCTCTCTCAGCTTCTCTAGCGATGCTGAGTTTGGGAGGATCAGATGGTGTTCTACCCTCCTCACCATTCAATTCATCGCGCAGTTACTCTTTATCCCGCTGGCGACCCCAGCTGGTCAAATTTTATTTGTCATTTCCCTTGGTGTTTCCTGGGTTTACAATTCTTGTTTAACTTCCTTGCATAAGGACAAGATCCAGCGAGACATCCTGTTTGACAGCGTGCTCGAGGAACATACATTGACCAAATATTCACTGGGCACGTTCACATCTGCTGTCGTTTTTGCCTTTCTCGTTCTTCAGCCGAAGAAACCAATCAAGTTCCTTGACGAATTCCTTCCTGACACCAATGTCTGGACGCAGTGGAAGCAGACGATCGCGCAGCAGCTCCTGAACAAGGAGAAATACAAGAAGTTCACTGTCTCTAACAGGAAGGCGGACGGGATCACTGAGGATGATAAGCTGCTCGAGAAACTGTATAGTGATGCTCAGGCAGCATGTAGTGTTTATGCCAGAGACTTCTGTTCTGACTGATTACTTTAGAGTTAGAGTGACTGTACTAGCTCCCCATTTGTGGCTATACTTATTTGCCTCTGATTAAGTTACTTCCCAATCATCCTGCTATATATGTACGATGTAAACGAGTGCCCAGGGCATGGGGGTAACTGATATACTGTACTCTGCGACGAGTCTGCGTGATGCCGAGTACCATGTCGAGAAATCAATGTGTCTCCGCTGTACAAGTTAGAACACAGTGATGCGAATCATTTTCCTTTTACGGATCTAAGTATACTTGATTACTCTTTGCTGCCCTCCTGTGAAATCAAAATGGACGTGTCGAATCTGCTTGCCTCCCAAGCAACCAAAACGTAAGTAAAATAAAACATAAACCTGTTAAGTTTACATGCTCCACCTTCAGCCAATCCATCACCGTCGACAAAGACACACCCCTCATCGTCGATGCCGGTTTCCTCACCGTGACGGACGCGAACGCCATCGACGAGGAAAGCTACAAGTACGTCATTTTGATCTACCTAATCCCATTTTCAACACTCATTGGCTTCAGTACTGATCTCGAAGACTACCTCCGATCCACCGCCCGCGACGGCATCCAAGCCCTCGTAGCCGCACTCTACGCCCTCCCCATCCAGTCCACCCCCGACGGCCCCGCGGCCCAGCTTCCCCCACCCACAACCGCCATCCCGCGCGCCAAACCCCTTCCGAAACCCAAACCACCGACAAAGTGGGAACGCTTCGCCGCAGCAAAAGGCATCCAAAAGACACGCCGCGAAAAGAAGGTGTGGGACGAGGAACGACAGGAGTGGGTCGCTCGTTGGGGTCGTGGTGGAAAGAGTAGGGAGGAGGAGGACCAGTGGATTCATGAAGTCAAGGCGGATGCTCGTGCGTGTCGATTTCTTTTTTTTCTCGTTTTTCGTTTCATTGGCGTATTCTCTCACTCTCTTTGACAAACTGACGCGTTGCATAAAGCGGTCGAGCATGACCCAGCACGAGAAGCTCGCACTGCTCGTAAGGCCCGCGTTGCCAAAAATGAACGGCAGCGACTCCAAAACCTTGCCCAAACTGAGCAGGCACAGGCGGCCCGCAAGGAACGGCAACAGCGCCAGACCGAAGTCGATCGCACACTCACAACAACGCGCATCAGCACAGCAAGCATGGGTAAATTTGATAAACAACTCGAGGGGGACAAAAAGATGCGCGGAGTTAAGCGCAAGGTCGGTGCTCCTGTTCTCTTTCCTTTTGTGCGTGTGCTCAGATTAGATTTCTAGTTTGACCCTGCAGAGGTATCTGCTGAGAAAGAAAAGAAATCCTCTCTCGCACTCTTGTCAAAACTGGAGGGTGAGACTAAGCGGGCTCGAAGAGACAAGGGTGGTGGTGATGAGGTACTGAACGTCCGGAAAGCGATAAGAGCAGTCAGCAAAGGCAGAGGTGGTGTTGCGCTCGGTCGGGAAACGATGCGCAAGCCGTCCAAAGGAACGTCCAAAGGAACGTCCAAAGGAAAACGAGGGAAACAATAGTCGCGTATAGTCACGATCTTACAAAAATCAAAACCCTCGTTTTGGTTTGGCGTGAAAAGGCGTCCATACCAAGTTGCAGCACATACAGCACATACGTTCCTCTCTAACCCCCTTGACCAACTTCTCCCTATCTAGATAGTAATACCTGTGCTTCGCTGCCAGACCCCCGTCGCACTGACATCTCGCGCGGCCAGCAATAGCGACAGGACTTCTCCCATTGGCGATCCCGTGCTGACGCGCAGCCACAATGATGTCTGAGCACACCGACTACACGTTGACCGGCAAGTCCAGATGACCAGCAGCGTCTCGCACTTACCCTCCACTCGCTCCTAGTATCCACACGGCCGCCCAACACCAGACTGCAGCTCATATAAGGTTCCAAACTGCTCGACGATGTTTGGGTTGGGATCTCCGGATAGATGAGACGAACGATCAAGTCCAGCCTGTATGTGACTTGTTGAGCTTTCTGAGCATTCACGATGAGATGAAAGGGTTATGAGAGCGCCACGAGGGCGGAGTCGGAAGTGAGTGGCCGAACAGCGGAGCGGTTTCGACCGTTGATGGACAGATGGGTAATGGGAAGGAATAGCAAAGTTGGCAGCTAGAACTTTAACAAGTGTTGATGACACAGTGAAATTAAATGGGTCATGCCTCACCGGGTGTTCTGATGGATGATCCATAAGAATCAACATTCACTCTGAAGGAAGCGCCAAGGTACTGGATTCCTCGCTTGGCAAAGAGTGTAGTGGGTGCCTAGACTTTTGAGGTAAGTATGGCATCCGCTGCCAGCAACATCGTGCTTGAAGAACATTCTCCGCAGCGAGCGCAACGATCAGTACATGAGGAGAATGCATTCAGCTATCATGATGACTTCAGCATACACGTTTCCTTCGCGAAGCACTGACAAATGCGGCTTCTCTGATGGGTTTAGTAGCATATTTTCCAAAGATATGGCAACGAACGTGTGAGGAAATAATTAATGTAGGCATCAAGCCAATGGTAAAGCCTGACGCTCTTGCATCCTAGATGGCTCATAACTTGCTGAGCAATGTACAATAAATGAGATAGGGTGGAGCCTTATGCAATGACCTGTGGGGTCTTTTGCCAATAGTTCTTGCGCCCAGTGTCGCGATGTTGTATGCACATAGGTTCAGTAAGTCAGGAAACCACATCCTGCCAGTAGAAATATGAAACGTTGACCCACCGTTACATACGTTACTTGAGTGGAAGGTTGATGATACAAGAGTCAGCGTTAAGGATGAATATGGTTCAGGTTAGCTCGGCTAGAAGGGAAGATAGGGAAAAGAAAGTTCCTCTGGGAATCACGGTAAGGATCAGGCATGTGATGGCAAATAAAGCTGTGTATGAGGGTTGGCATCAATGAAATCGAGCAGGGTACGAGGTAGGGATGAGCCTGCATGTTTGTTGCCAGGCGGTGAGTGGATACTAATACTGAGAGGGAGACGACGGGGCATTCACCTTCGTGCCCTACCCATTATGTCGAACTGGTACAATACAATAACGAGGAGATTTACTTGTGAGTGAAAGGAGGACCATTGAAATACGGTGCTGACGAAGAAATAGATCCATTTGACAGCAGTCAGCAGGTGGGAGTATCAGCGATTAACGAAACTTACTTATTGACGGATCAAAAACAGACAAACATCACTTCTCATGTTTTGACTGGCCTGAATCCGATTAAGACTAAAGAAAAGATTCATTCGGTCAGGTTTCTCGCTCATGGGGAGCACATCGTGACCGGAGGTTGGAAAGGGACTGCTCGCCAATGGAAAGTGGCGAACTCCACTGAAGAGGCAGGAAAGTCAATGGATGCTGGAAATAATATTTACACCCTTGCTGTCTCGCAAGACGGCAAGTGGGTCTTGTGTGGGACACAGAACGGTCGAGTAACGGCGTGGAATGTGACGAACAACGAGAAGGTCATCGAGTTCAAAGCACACGAAGACGACATACGCGCAGTGGACATCTCGGCCGATGGCAAGAAATTCGCGACAGGATCGGACGACAGAACAGTCAGCGTCTGGACATTCCCCACAGATGACCGACTGCTCGGCCCTTTGAAACATGATACCAGGGTCGCTGCGGTCAAGTTCTCTCCTGGAGGGAAATTCCTCGCCACTGCCTCGTCTTCTGTTCGGGTCTACGAGAGCCACGGTGGGAAATTGCTTGCGAGCTTTCCAATTCAAGTCAGCTCAAGTCATAACGAATCCCTCGCCTGGGCAAGAGCTGCCAGACGCCTCTTTGCCCTGTCTCATGATGGCGACATCCATTGTCTTAGCCTATTCACCGCGAAGACGCGTGCAAAATGGCGCATTCTGAGTCACTGCGACAACGCGAAACCAAGATGTATCGCACTGACATGCAACGACACGGTCATCGTAGCTTCCGCCAATTCATCGCTATCACTCTGGGACACTGCGACGCATCAACAAATCGGGGCCGTCATCCCTCACTCCCATAGTATATCCTCCATGGCCATCTCACCAAACTGTGACATTGCCATCGCTGGAGACGATACAATCACACTGCAGAGTCTTTCCAACGTTCTTCCAGACCACTATCACGAAGATGTGGGTAACCGTCATTGTGGGAAGTCACGTCCGAGTCCTTACAAGGTTTCCTTTCCTTTTTCTCTAGATGCGCTTGGATCGAGAACTCCGTCACTTGCAGATTGAAAGACCGGATTTACACAACGTAATCATGTCTATTCATACGAAAGTCGCGCGTGAAAGTATGGTTACTATTCGAATGACTTCGCCGTGTTGATGTTTAATTCTACCAGTGGACGATACGGTTCGAGACCTCTATAGCCAACTTTCTACCTCCGGTAATGAAAAAGGCCTCGAGAAAGACATCCAATCGCATCGCACTCAGAATGAAAGGTCATGTGTGTCATCTTCCAGCCTACTTAACAGCATCGTTTAATGCAATTGACGAATCAGTACAGGAATTTTCCTATCTTCAGCACGAAATACACCGATTATCTGATACCAACGAGTCTCTACGAGCAGACCTTGGTGCGAAGGAAAGGACCTTAGGTATGTTTGTTATCATCTGGACTTGGGAGTCTCTCACCCGTTTTATGTGAATAGGTCACCTTGAGCAAACCGTCGATGATCTCCGCAAAGAGCTTGGCCGGAACGCGCTCCTCGCGCGTAACAAGAAGCACCAGTGGGAACCTATGGTTTCCCGTGGTCCCATATATGATGTCACGCAATCTATTCTCGAAATTACGAACGGGATAGCCAAAGACCTGAAGTCCGATACATTAATCGTCCGCCAGTTCCAAAGTATGTTTGTGCGTCGTCGTTATGGCACCACATCGTTGCTCACTTTGCCTTCGAAAGCTCTACTAACAGAGGTAGCGAAAGTAGCGTTGTCTTGTACTTCAACCAATGACGCATTGGGAGGGGCAGACCAGGTTTGAACATTTTGGTCATTTAGAGAGCATGACGATTCTCATGCCATTTGTTTCAAGTCCCCGAACTTGAAATTCAATGTATATCGGGCGGTCTGCGATGCTCTCGAAAGCGACGATCGTGTTGAAGAGGCTTTCGAATGCTTTCGAAAGATGCAGGATGAATTATCGCAGGAGACAAGTGCTCCAGATGAACGATCCCGATGGGAATCGGGTGAGTAGCCGGAATGACAATGCTGAGACCTGGCTGAGAGCCGTCCCAGATTTTCGACGACGTTGCATCGGGAAGCTGGAACAGGGGGGTGATGTTGCAATGGAGTCGGCGAGCTGTGGCGTAGCTATCGAATCCTACTCCAATGCGCTCTCGCTTAACCCGCCAAACATCAACAAGATTATAGTCAAGTGCTGCAAGGTACGAGTAATTCGCTGGAGTATAGGTTCACGAATTAACGGTACAATCAGGCTATGGAACACCTGAGGTATAAAAGGAAACACGCCGCATTACATAGCATGGGTTGTTACAACGAGGCATTCAATGCATTCAAGGTCATGCTGTCGAGGATGGACAATTCTCCTGACCCACGAGTTCAGGGTTAGTCTATTTCATTCGTATGTTCTCATACAGCTAATTTTGTACCGATAGTTATGCGAAGTCAGTATCTTGACGCAACGCCGGAGATACGCAAGATTGTTGAACAGACCATCCATGACATTCCCCGTGTGCTCATCGATACCACTACCGGTCGCCTCTGTGACAAGACGATGCAGGCATCAGCTTTCGAGGAACTCCCCATTTTCAATGAGTTGCGGTCTTCCATGATTACTCAGCTCGAC